>OZ020619.1:33910885-34055372 GCA_963971575.1 Liopterus haemorrhoidalis | reverse complement strand
CTAAACCGATACAAATCGATTCAGGTTTTAGTGAGAAAAGGTAATTTTGTTTCGCCATAAAGCGATACCATTATTATATCAATTTATTAAACATACACAGTCCCCATAGTTTGCTGTCTTTTAATAACAATGAATTTGTTATCGCTCTATATACGCTATCTCTATTTTTACAATTATCTTTAGTGAAAAACACTCACAATCAGTATACACAGATAGTATCGGTCGATATTAGTAGTATATGTTCGCTGTATCGTAAATATATCATACCGGATTTTTAATTAAATACAGCCACTTTCACTCGCTAAAGCCTGTCATTATAGCAACATTAGAATTTAGAATGTGCACTTTTAGAAAAAAACACCAATTTCCTGTAAATTGCTATTCATATCATTTCTGTACACAAATATTTACAGGACCGGAATTCCCAAATATTTTACCTCTTCTTTGGGCACCAATGGCAGTTGGTATATAAGAGCTGCAGCACCCAGTGTTAGCTGATACATAAGATACCTCCAAAATGAAATGAATTTACACATTACAGACCTTCTCTTTCTCTTTAAGTTTACTTATTTTTAATAAAAAAATCGTCATTACTGCTGTGCGTCGTACGTAAAACAAATAGTTCGTCTAGAAGTTATGATATACAGTGACTCGATTTGCTGCGTGTATTGGCAACACCATTTGCTTATTGTATGGCGGTAGAGATGGCAACAATTAATCGAATGATTGAAATAATCTATTATTTTGTTTCAGTTAATTGATTAATCATATGATATTTTTGGTTTCGATTAATAAATAATCAATCGATTAATTGATTATTAATCGATAACTTTATTTTATTTTCAAGAAATTACAGTAATACCCCGACTTACGCTACCCTGACTTACGCTAACTCAGAGTTACGCGGTTCGTTTGGTGACACTGCCGCTAGACGTTTGACGCATGGGTTACAGCTTCAGTTTTTGAGGACTGGTTTGGTCACCACTTCATTCCCGAAGTCGAACGTTATTGCAAGTCTAGACAGATTCCATTTAAAGTGATGCTTCTTATTGACAATGCACCCGGTCATCCTGCTTCCCTAATTGATTTCTACCCGCGTGTGAAAGTTGTGTTTTTGCCTCCAAACACAACCAGCTTGCTTCAACCCATGGACCAGGGAGTCATCAAAACATTTAAGGCTTACTACACGAGGCGTTGGTTTGTACATATGAATGGAGCTATGGGGCGAAACAGGAAGTTATCTGTTAGAGACTTTTGGAAACAATTCAATATTTTAGATGCCGTAAGAATCAACGGAAAATCTTGGGATGAAATATCCAAAAAAACTTTGAATGGTGCCTGGAAGAAACTTTGTCCATTTTTTTTTTTTTTTTTCATAAACGAAACGTATACAACGCTAGAAACAGATATCGCTCATGTGGTAGAAGAAGTTGTTAATCTTGGCAGACAATTAGATTTGGAAGTCAATGCTAACGATGTTAACGAGCTGTTGGATTCACTTAGTCAGGAGCTAACAATCGATGAGATCATAGAGATGCGTAAGCTAAACAACGATGAAGACAGTTCAGACCCAATTCCACCAGAAAAGCACATGGCAATTGGCTTGACAGAAGGTCTCAGCTCAATTGAGAATGGCTTAAACATTTTAGAAAACATGGACCCCAACGAAGAACGCGTAAGAGCTACAAAGCAAGGAATAAAAAAATTATTAGCTTGCTACGAAGAAATTCTGCGTGAAAAAAGGCATTGTGTCGTCAGACGAATTTGTTAGATTTTATGAAGCCATCGTCATCGAAATGACTTATAAAAAAATTGTTTATTTTATTTTTTTACATGTACATATTTTGTATTAATATGTATAAAGAACTGCAATTTCATTAAATATTTTTCTTCTAAACTAATGTTTTTGTTAGTCCTTGGTCCCAAGTAAACAAAATTGTATGTATTTATATGCAAAGTTGTACCCCGACTTACGCGAATTCGAGTTAAGCGATTTACGTCGGTCCCATCTATCGCGTAACTTCGGGGTATTACTGTACTTAGTTATATTGTTGAAACACTGGTCGGTAGGTCGTTATCTCTTCTTTCCAATAAAGTCCCTAGATTTCTAGATCATCAGAACACTCGTTCCCGCCCATCTGGAGAATTAAATTCAACCGCTACTCATTTCTGCATAATATGCTGCTATAGTTTCCACCCAGTCAGTTCAAATGCTCACGAGCGAAATGCAATCTTCCAACTCGATAATTTGCGAGAAAAGCCAGGCAAGTTACAGGTCTTCTGGATACAAGCATTTGTTTCCTCAATAGTCTTTGGCCAGTTTGTGATGAAATTGCCTCATTTCGATCTTCTTCGAAATGACGTGCGAGAAAAGATAAGGGCCACTCACGATCACGCAAAACAACAAGTAAGAAATCGGTCATTTCGAGCGCTTAAGGCTCGTGGATCATTTGAACCAGGTTTTTTTATTTACAGGCCAGTTCGCTGATGACGCGAATAGAGTTTTAATTGAATTGTAATTAATAGAGTTTTTAGCTACATCCAAAATACCAGCGATATTCCAATACTGCGGCCATCTTCATATAATAACGCAGCTCGTACAACGTCTTCCGGCCACATTTTAATTTTATTGCACAAAAAAGACTTGTAGGAGTTTATAAATAACTAAGATGGATAACTAATGCCCCAAATTTTATTTTAACAATAAGTTAATTGTGTTAAAACTTACGTAATTAATATGTTAATGTTTGTTTAATTAAGTTACAGCCTATTTAATTAGCAACGAAAAATATTTGTTTATGTTGTATTACTTCCCATTACTTATAGTTTCATATACAACATTCAGACAGTTCCATTTGTTTTGTTGGCGAGTTTATATGTTTTTTCTTTTTTCATAACCGATTAATCGATTATTTTCTAGCAATTGAATCGAAAATTAATTATAATATTCCGATTAATCAAATGATCAATTAATCGTTTAAATAATTATTACTACCATCTCTATATGGCGGCTATTGGCATTGAGGAGGGGTATCAGCGGAATACCGGAGGTGTACTTCCTCTCGGAGCTGCACACGTCTGCAGTTTAAACCGGTTTTAAAAACCGAGAAACCCTGATTATTATACCGTGCGATCAAAATTTCAGTTACATAACAGTAAACAATGAGTTTAAAAATATCAAAACTGTGTTCTAATCCACAGCTGAAACTCCCAATTTAACAAAGAACCAATCAGATTACTTCGTTTGGCCGAACTCACTCGAGAATCAACGAAAATATGTGTTTCTAACTTAATTCCTGTTGTCAACTCATTGGCGTATAGAGAAAAATAGTGTTCATTTAATAATCAATTCGTATAAGGTAATAAAAATAGAATGTACGCCTATGTGTACATGTTCTAGGAAATAAGTTTGATAACTAAATGTTTCTGTCAAGTGTTGCATAACGGACAAGATTTCTTGATCGCTCTGTATATAGAAAGCATAACAAAATATTATCATATTTAGAATAATTCAATTATTATTAACTGATTGTTGACCAGTACGAATATTCTGATTAAATCAAAAATATTCAATAAAAAAAAAGAGAACAGAAGAGAACTATATAAAAAAGAAAAAGGAAGATCGAATAAAAAAAAAGAGAACATATTATCTTTAAAAAAAGCCTTCTGGCTACCCTAGGTATGACAGCATTACAGCTCTGCCTGTCTTTAGAAATATATTAAATATTATAAATAGTTTGAAGTCATCAGCTGTGTTTGAGGTTACGGGAGAATGGATCAGACTGTAAAGTAGAAAGTGACTCGAATGTCTCAAAATAATGAATATTGATAATGGATGAATTTCAATTTCTATTCAAACACCTTCTAAATTCTTTAACAAAACTTATATTCCAGTGTAGTTTTCAAATATATATCATCATCTTATATCATTTACTTTTGCAAAAAATATTGTTTTTCAATCGGGTCGGGGCAGTTTCGCGGCCGGGCCCTTGATAGAATTCTCAGATGTCACCCACTCTTGGCGCCCCTTTTTGTAGTTATTTGGTTCTATTGTTATAATTACTCATTATACCTCGTGGTTTATTTTTGCTGCCATTTTCAATATGACAATTAACAAACAGGTACTGTTGGACAAAAATCATTTTCATAACGAACAAATTCTACAAAGTGCCATTACATTACCATCAAGTGCAGTATTTTCGACGACAGTCCTATCGAAAAAACTCTGACGTATTATTTGTAACATTTCTACACAAATCTATCTAAATATAAAATTTTGAAACCTACAAATATATTTAAAAAATACGGAAAATTGTTTCTCGATTCTTATTAAGTTATTGAGCGATAAAATTTTACAACAAATTTTTATAATTAAAAATATGGTATAAAGTAGATAAACATTAGCTACAAATTGTGATGTATATGTTACTGTAAAAGCTCGAACTACGGTAAATCCTAAGATTTTCCAGTAAAACCTAAGATTTATCAACTCTTAACGGTTGGTAAATCCTAAGATTTACTAGTTAAACCTAGAGATGGGAATTTCGGCTAAGTTTGCGGAACCGAATCAGTGCAGGTCGTTCAATTTGCTGAGCCGGCTCTTTGATCCGTCTCAGTGATCCGGTTAAGTAAACTTGTCCCTGAGAAACAGGTCGGTCAGTCGCCAGTTCTCCCACCGTTCAATACGATTGTAAGTTTGGAATATGTAGGTAGAACGTCGGTCCATGGCTTCCCTTTATCTGATATTTTTATAATCATACTGTATAATGTTTTTAGAATAATTAAGTTGTTTAGTTTATTATATTTATATTAGTTTAGTTAATTATTTTTTTAGTGTTAAGTAAAAATGTTTATTTCATTACGTATAATATCTTTGTTCCAAATTATAACTTGTATAAAAAAAAAGTTTTTATTCATTTATAAAATTACCTTCCCGTTTATTAAATTTTTAATAACTTATCGTGTGTCGTCATTTTATATATGATAACACGTAATACGTGTATACATTAGAGATGGGAATTTCGTTTCAGTTTGCGGAACCGGATCAGTGGAGGTTGTTCAGTTTCCGAGATACAGTTCGGTCGGTCGTTCGTTTGTAGGTAGAACGTCGCTAAGAGCCGGTTCTTGCAATATATGAACTGAACACAGGTCAGTCAGTTGTCGAACGGGCGGTCGTTCGTTCGTAGGTAGAACGTCGCTTAGCCCCGGATCTTATCTAACATTTTTGAAACAAACAATTCACTTTATGTAGCTACTGTATTTTAAACCAGATGTGTTAAGTTTATGGCGATGTTTATTGCCCTTATAAATCGGACATCTGGGATTTGGGTAATATTTTTATATAGTACGGTTGTAAGAATACAGACTAAGCCTATTAGTTTCATAAACTGCCTTACAAATTGATGACAAAATACACTTTATGATAATACATTACAAGCCGGGTTCTCGCGAAGTTCAACATGACATCGATCCAGATCCGGATCACTCCGGTCACTGCTCACAATCGCCCGACCAATCGTATCCTTGAAACTTGAAACTATACAGTGAGCCGTGAGCCGGCTAATTTCAATTTGGTGAACCGTGTCACTTCGGTCAGTGTACTGAGCCGGCTCAGGGAGCCGGTTCGTTCATGAACGACCCATCTCTAGTTAAACCTAAGTTTACCAATATACGGGTTTTTACAGTAACATATATATATTGTTGGTAATTTTATTCTATATTATTAGTTTTGTATGAGTTACCTTTCGTTCTTAACGAAATCTTACATCTAAAAATGATATTACTAGACAGTTTTTAATTTGATAACCTGCCAACCTTTCATTAGTTGGTATCAGAAAATTATTAAGTAATTTTTTAAAATTAACGGTAATATTTATAGTGATAAATATGCAAAATATTCGACGTGAAATGTCTAATGGTTTTAACAATTAAAATTAAGTTTGAATAGTATGACTACGAATAGATAATATTTTCAGCAATTATCGTTTCCTGAATGAAACGAACTTTCAAGGACATTGAAACATCAGTTTCAGTGTTATTAAAATTAATATTTAGTCTCATTATTATTTCTAGAAAATGGCATTAATTTTGCCTGCAATAATTTTACTACGAGGTGTAAACATTACGTGAAGTTTTTTGTTTTTAATTAATTTATGAAATGGATTTATAAAAACGGTTATGGCAAAATTCCATTAACGTTACGTATAACCCCCAGAAGTTACAAGTTTCTTATACAGAATTAACAATCTGAAATAAAATTAGTGATAATCTACCTATACATAAAATTTTGCAACAAATTTTTATGTATGTAATAAGATATTTTTAATTATTGTAAAAATTGTTGTAAAAATGTTTTCACTCGATAACTAAATAATAGATATCAGACAACAATGTTCTGTAATTTTATAAATATATTTGTGGGTTTCAAATAACTTATATAACCTATATTTATACAGTTTTGTGTAGAAATGTTCAAATAATACGTCAAAAAAAATTTGATATCACTATTTATTATCACTAGTCCAGAACTGTTGCCCTTGTATTATAATTATGAATTTGTTCAAAAGTATTCGCTTATGTTTTTATAAACTAATAAGAGGCAGTAATATATATATATATATATATATATATATATAAAGTGAGGGTAAAGTCATGATTTTTATTTTAGTGAAGTATGACTTGCAGAAAATTCTTTCTGCAGCGGGCGAATGGCCCCATGCTAATAGTGCATAAGCGATCTGAGACTGGAAAAGCGAGAAATAAACTATACGCAAAACATGCTCAGATACCGAATTCTCTAAATTTCTAAATAGATATATGATACTACATAATTTATTGGAGAGATGGTTTACATGCTGATCCCATTGGAGAGTGGGATCAACATCGATACCTAAGAATTTAACGGAAACTGGGTTATTGAAATTGTGATGTTTAAAAGTTGTTACTAGCTGCTGAGTTTTATTTTCATTTAGTAATAGTCCATTTGCATTAAACCACATTTTAGCTTGATTTAGAAATTCGTTGCTACTAGACAGTGCTTTATCTAGGTCATTAGATCTAATAATTAATGTAGTATCCTCAACGTAGAGGCTGCTTTTGATCTTTATGGACAAGGGAAAATCATTAATAAAAATTAGAAATAATAACGGGCCTAGAACGGAACCCTGAGGAACACCGATATTTACTGGAAGATACTGTTGGTTTTGGATACTGTTGGGTTTACTGATACATACTGTTTTCTATTAGACAGATAAGATTTTACGAAAGCGCAACTGCCTTCATCAAAACCATATCTTTCCAACGTATTTAAAAGGATTGGGCGAGAAACACAGTCAAAGGCTTTCGATAAATCTAGGAAAGTCGAAAGACAGTATTCACCAGTCTCTAAACTTTTAGTTTAGATTAGAAATAAGAAATTAGAAAGATTATAAATTAGAAAGAAATCAAATTGATCCGACTATATTTGGTCTAAATTAAATGGCCTAAACAACAGTTTATGATGCGCAAAATCTAGCAGCATTACGCTCTTAATTTCTATAAAATAATTTAAAAAATTAATAACTTCAATTTACAGTCTATTGTACATTATTTTCCTAAACATAGTTTATTAATAAAAGCCCTTTCAAAGAGGTAGACAGACAGGCACACACGTGAAACAAGTACCTTGGAATATTGCATCCAAGTTCATTAAATAAAACGACGAAATAATGCATCTTGAATATAACAAGCTGCAATTTGCAAGTTGAATCTTAAAAGTATAGCATTAAACTTTAGAAGTTATAAACGACAATATGGTAATAAAATATTTCGATATTACCCCAGTAATGTGGTGAAATTTATTTATTTTATTTTACTACTAATAAAATAGGATCATAAAAATGAAATCAAGGTCAAAATTGATAGCTATAATGGATGGAAAATATAAATAAAAGGTAACATAAATGTTGACATTCAAGATATTATCCAGTGATTGCGAAACTTTTTAGGGTTTTGTAGGTATGACCACAAAAAAATCTTAGCGGGTTGCACACTTACACGACATTTGTTTGCAACACGTTGACAACATGTCACTTCATTTCCAGCACACGTACCTTTATGCAGTGTTGCCAACACTTTCTGAAGAAAATTCCCACAGCAAGGTACAAAATTCCCACAAACGGACAAAAATTCCCACAATATAAAATTATGCAATTTTAAGTATACCGTAACAAATTGAATAACAAAAAAAATTGTCATAACTATTTTGAACGGGAAGATGAAAAAAATACCGTAACAGGCAGAAAAAAATGAGTACAAAACCTTCTTTACTGGTATAAAGTGTGTGTCACATGAAATTTTGGAAACTCGACCTAAAAACTTAAACTGCATTGAGAACTTGGTCGCCCATCCTGTTTCAAAACTTATATATATTCTTTATTCCCCTAAGCCTTGCGGCGTTCAGGGTGTTAACATTTACAAAAAAACAGTTTCAAAACTTTGTTTTGGCGTCATTTATCAATGAAAATATTCTATACTGCGTTCAAAGGTGAGTTTGCAGTATAGCTCTTATGGCAAATGGGAGAGCTGTTGCTAAATGTTGTAAAAGTGTCAAATGTGTCAATTATAATAATATAAAAAACTTGTATGATTTACAAAAATCAGCTCTTATAAAACTCAAAATAACACTCAACAAAAACAAATGACAATTTGTAGAATACTGCGTCATCACAGATCAGCTCGTTTTAGAGCTGGCAACGTCGACAAGCAAGAAAAGGATAGCGTCATTATGTAAACCCATTAGAGAGTATGAAACAGAACTACGCCATATGCCCTGTACTGCAAACTCACCTTTGAACGCACTATAACTAAATGTAAAGAAACAGGGGAAGTCCCAAAATATTGCATAAACAGTGTTGCCATAAGAAAACACCTACACAGGACCCTATTACAAGTTCAAAAGTTATACGACACAGAAATTTCATTTATTTTTTTTTCCTGTATTTGCTATTATCATTATTTTTATTAATATCAGAGAAAATTCTGAAATTTCCCACGATTTTTAGATTTAAAAAAGTTTGTGAAACGTGGATATTACTCTGAATGATTTCGTTGGTTGATTTTTTACGATTTTAGTAAAGGACTAATTCAACAACAGTGCGTAGATTCGCTTCGTTCAACTTTTGATAATGAAGCACTATCAGAAAAGACTGTTTACAATTGGTTTGCAAAATTTCGTCGTGGTCGTGCGGCCGTCAGTGATGAATCTCGTGAAGTTCGACCAAAATCGGTTGTGATTCAAAAAAACATCGATGCTGTGCGCAAAATGATTGAAAAAGATTGGCGTGTGACTTACCGTGAGATAGATTCATCCTTTGGCATATCGCAGTCTGCATACATTCGATTTTGCATGAACATTTAGCTGTGAAAAAGATTTGTTCCCGATGGATTCCGCATAATTTGACCGAAGCTCAAAAAAAGGCTCGTGTTGATTGGTGTAAGGATATGCTAAAAAAATTCAACCTAGGCACTGTAAAATCCGTATACAACATTGTTACAGGTGACGAAACTTGGATTTATTCATATGAACCGGAAACTAAACAACAATCCACTGTTTAGATCTTCCAAGTAGAACCGAAACCCACCAAAGTTATTCGTTCTTGAAGCACCTCCAAGAAAATGATTGATTGTTTCTTCGGTTGTTCTGGACATGTTGCAACCATTCCTTTAGAGCAGTGTTTCCCAACCTTTTTGACCTGCAGAGCCCTTTTTAGAATCAATTTCTATGGCGGAGCCCCTTAGGCCTACCCTATATCCTATAAATTAATGGTGTTTAGACGTAATGTTACGGTGGAGGGGGTAGATTTTTTTAGTATAAATTTCACTATAAATTCACTTTTCTCTTTCACAACTTACTTATTGATAGGCAGATTTATATAAAGAGAAGCAAATAATCAAAATACATGCAGATTATTCAAACAACAATGCAACTTGCCGATCACATTCCAGCTAGAGTCATAAATCGAGTCAGAAATCATTCAGACATACATTAAACTTTCGTTCAGAATGTAATTTCCAGTTTTCTTATTTTGATTCTGTTTTTAGGGTTTTGTAGGTATGACCAAAAAACCCTTATACCGTCATTTTGTCGTCTGTCTGTCTGTTCGGTAAAAATTGTAGCCAAACGGCTAAACCTAGAGAGTTGAAATTTGGCATGCTTATACAACTCTTTGACCCGCACATAGGAAAAATACTAAAACATCTAAAAAACATATCCCCCTAAAAATATAAACTAAAATGTGCTCATCGAAAACAAAAATATTTTTTATGAGTAGGGTATCAAATGAAAGCCCTTAGTACGTGAATTAATGATCAAATTTTTATTTTTGCAAAATAAATTATTTTGATGCGATTTTTGCCAAAATTGTGCAAAAACAATTTTGTCCCACACCCAGATGGTTTAAACTAAAAATCTAAAAAAATTCTAAGTAATGTATATTGGTGTGCGATATGCAAGTGCCCACATGCAAGGCGTACGATAGCGTAGTGGTTAGAGCACTGGTGTCGTAAGCTAAAATTCTCTGGAAACGAAGGGTTTCGAGTACGGAGTGGATTTTATTTTTTCTATTTTTTTTTTTTTTGCATTTTTATTATGTTGAAATTATTTTGTCAAAATTCTACTTATATTTTGACAAATGTTGCATTTAATTTTTACGAGCGTAAATTTAATAACCAGTCTTATTATATGATTAACAGACGATAAATTATTTTAAAAATATCGTTCATTTTGCCGTGATTACTACAAAGTAAAATTTGTCCTACACACTCAGCAACTTACTATATACCTGCGAAGCCCTGAAATGTGTGAATATTCACACTTCACATCAATTTATTTATTTCTAAATCTTTTGGTTTTATTCAATTTTCATTTATTTTATTTCTGGAACGGCAGCGGAGCCCCTAAGAAGTGCACGCGGAGCACTTAGGGCTCCGCGGAGCACAGGTTGGGAAACGATGCTTTAGAGCAGTGCTTCTTAAACTTTTTGAGGTCGCGGCTCCCCTGCAACTCTAATCAATAACCCACGGCCCCCCTAATTTTTGTTTTTGGAACCAAGATTAGTTAAATTATATACATACATAGCGTTTTTTACGCTCACATCATTCAATAATCTATGTATAATGAAGAATAATATTTATGTAGCATTAAAGTTAAAGCTACTTATCCTTTTTAAATAATAAAATAATTAAGTGTTATATTAGCGTCTCTGCGCGGCCCCCTTGTGGGATCACCACGGCCCCCTAGGGGGCCGCGGCCCACCACTTTGAGAACCACCGCTTTAGAGGATCGGAGAACAGTTAATGCTGAATGGTATACAACAATTTGTCTGCCAGAAGTCATAGACAAAATCAGGAAAAACAACCAAAAATGTCGCATCATTCTTCCTCATGATAATGAAAGCTCCCACATAGCACGTCAAACAATTGATTATTTGAAGGAGAAAAACACCGACTTAATGTCTCATTGCTTTATCTTGTCACGAGATGGGTCTCGTGACAGCTCAAAAAACGAAATTCCTATTTAGTTCCGCTTAAAGCAACGAAATAACCTATAGACATCCAACATTCAGTTGGCATCTTACACTTAATAATTACAATAATTAAATAACTACAAAGCTCTGAAATGTTTGAAAATTCACACTTTACATTTTTTTAAATACTGTAAAAACCATGTAGCTATACGAAATAAATAAATAAGTACCACATTTTTTCAAAAAACTGTTCGAGATATGTTCGAAAAACGGGGTTCCATTGTATTTTATAGTATTTATTAAATTTCAATATTTTCCCGTAACTGGAAAGTGAAAACATACAAGGCAATAATAAAATGACAGTTATAAAATTAAAATACGGCATGCATCGTTTAAATATTTACAAAAAAGATTATAAAAAGGAGCTGTTTTCACCTGTTTTTATTTTAAAAAAAACGTGTTTCTTATCAACATCACGGTTTAACCTACGTCAACGAATGAAAAACAATAATATCACACCGTTAAGAATTAATCAAGTGGAAAATTTGAATACATATATTAATATTTTGTGTGGGTAATATTAATAATTAAATTACATTTAGAACAATAAGTGATCCATTTTTTTATGATGGCAGTTTCCTACTATTATGAATTACCAATCAGCTGTAGGAAAAATTCCCGCACTACCTTCATAAAACTTTATAAATATTAATAAAACTAGAATGGTCTTCTGGAAAATTGTCCTCTGAAGCATACGGCCTCAATATACTTCCGCCATTTGGATCTGTCTCGCGCTAAATGTTTTAACTCCATGTTTTGCCGCTTTCGCTAGCTTCCTTCATGGTTACACTACGCCATGTGTCCGTTGGTCTGCCACATCTACGGCTCTCTTGTGGGTTCCAATCAAGAGCCGTTTTACTGATGGACAAAGGGTTGTTCCTTAAGATATGGCGTATCCATCTCCACTCCCGCTGTTTTATCCGGTTGCCTATGGGGCTTTGATAGGTTCTCTTCTAAAGGCGAGCGTTGGTAATAACGTCAGGCCAAAATATGCGTAATATTCTACGCAAGCAAGAATTGATGAACACTTGAAGACGATGGATAATGGTTCTAGAAGTTTTCCAAATCTCACAGCCGTATAGTAGAACCGGCATGATATTAGAATTGAATATTCTAATTTTAGTGGACTTATTGCGAAGAGTTCCAAACATTTTTCAGCATACTGAAAGCATGCCTAGCTTTATTAATCCTCATTTTAACATCCTCTTCGGTGCCTCCAGATTTGCATGAGACAATGCTTCCGAGGTAGGTAAAAATTTTGATGTCTTCAATGAGGTGATCGTTAATGCGGAACTTGTCTTGTTGAATAGAGCCTAATCGCATGGATTTCGTCTTCTTAATGCTGATTGCGAGGCCTACCGATTGCGCCTTCTTTACGAGAGAGTCTAGCATAGCACTCATGTTATCGAAGATGTGAGACAGAAGGCAAATGTCATCTGCATACTCCAGATGTGCCAGGTGGGAAGTTAAAGTCCAGCGAATTCCGTTTCCAGTTCCGATACTCCTTCTCAATACAATCATCTAGGACGATGTTAAAGATGATGGGCGACAGAGTACACCCTTGCTTAATGCCAGCGCCAACAGGAATGGGGTCGTTGAGAACGCCTTTGTGCAGGATTTCGCAGGTGGCATCCTGATAAAGGAGCTGGTTGAGTTTTATGATCTTAGGTGGAATTCTTCTTTTTCGTAGACAGCTATAGGTAACCCCTTTTAAGATTGCAGCGCCAATGTGACAAAGTCGAAACTAATCAAATAGACAATAACAACTTTTTGACATATGGACAATACGTTGTAATCTGACATTTAGAAAGAGTTTACTAATATGTTTGTCTTGATTTGTGTTTTCTTAATAAATATTACACTTATGCCAAACAGATACAAAATCTAAAAATCCAAACAAATATAACACGTGTGTCAGAACAATACCAAACTTCTCTATTTGGTTAGTTCAAGAAACTTCCGCCAGATAGAGTCTCTCTTATGATCATTTGCCTATAGATTATTTTACTGTGACGCAGAAACCGTTAAATGGGCATTTAAAAATGGAGATTGATGCACAACCAGTACATTGATGTATATCGGATTAGATATTTAACATAAATTCACAAGTTTTTGTGTACTTGTGGGTTTTGGGCAACGTGGGGTAAAGATGCAGCATCTCTTTATCGATTCCCAGTTATATTAAAACGTAAGTACAGTAAGACCTCATTTAGCGCTTCCTCGATTAACGATTCGATATAAAGTGGTCTGCTTGAAGTTAAAAAAAAGCTCAAAATTTACGCTGATTCGAAGGTACGAAGGTTACCTTTTATGTTTTTACAAACGACCACTAGATGGCAATATTGAACGGTGTGATTACTATATTCGTAAAAATTGACATTTGTTATTATGAAATCAGTGGCAGCTTATAAATTGACCGAGTAGTTTGTTGACAGTGAGCGTTAATAAAAAAGTTTGTGAAAAATGGATATTACTCGTGTAGGTTTTCGGATGATTTATACGATTTTACTAAATGCCTAATTCAACAACAATGCATAGATTCGCTTTGTTCAATTTTTGGTTATGAAGCACCATCAGAAAAGACTGTGTAGGTACAATTGGTTTGCAGAATTTCGTTGTGGTCGTGCGTTCGTCAGTGATGAATTTCGTGAAGGTCGACCAAAATCGGTTGTGAAAAAAAATCGATGTTGTGCGCAAAATGAACAAGATCGGCATGTGACTTACCGGAGATAGAGGCATTCTTTGGCATATCGCAGACTGCAATATAATCGATTTTGCATGAACATTGTGAAAAAGATCTGTGCCCGATGGATTCCGCGTAATTTAAAATCAAGCGATCAAGCGAGATATTCGCGTACTACGCGTCAAATTGTAACTAGCTAATTGTAACCTTTAGCTACAATTTGACTATATATTGAACTGTTTTGCTCTATCGTGAAAATTGTTTATCTTTATCTTATTTGGTGGGCTATTTTTTTGGTTAACGGATATTTCGCCACCCAACATTTCGACCCTCGACATTTCGCCCCCTGGATATTACGCCACCTACACATTTCGCCCTCTGGATATTTCGCCCAATGGATATTTCGCCCCCACGGATATTTCGCCCACAAGATATATTATAAGTAATTTAGCGGCACGTTCACTCTGACCAACTGAAGTAGTGGCTACTTGACTGTCTGGAGAAGTGAACTGTGACAGGGAAATTTGGACTTGTACAGAGGTCAGCAATATTTACCCAATAAAAGCGAATAATTTGAACTTGTAAAGGGATCGGAAAAATTTTTCTTACAAAATTGAGATTCTTTGACTTATACAGAGGTCGTCAACCTTTTACTTACAAATTCAATTAATTTGGACTTGTACAGTATTTACTAACATTTCGTCTACATTTTTCATAATTTTGCTTAATATTGCATGGATAGTCAACTTAATTTGAAACAGATGTGGAGATCTGGAGGTACCCTAATCGCCTGAACAAAAGTTTTACAATTTTATTTGGTGTAGATTTACAACATCCCACTGCACACTGTGCATGCGTCACACACACGTCATTTGTTCAATATACAGAGATTCTAAATAGGTGGGACTGTGCAGAACTTTTATTTATGTCATTAAACTAGAAGATGGGTAGCTCGCTTCGCTCGGCTTCTTCTAACCAAACACTTACTAACCTAACCTAACCTAAGATAGTGTTTTGTCATTAAACTAGAAGATGGTTAGCTCGCTTCCAGACACCATTGTTTTAGGGCCACTGAAAATTCTTGAATTATTTAGTGTAGTCGTTATGTGCTGCCATCTGTATAGAGTTTGAAGGGGGATATTGTAAACATTGTCCTTTTATTTTGATCACAACCATGTGCTTCTACTAAACTTTCCGTCCTGCAATAAATATTTACCAACTAAAGATTTGGAGTAATAAAAATATTGCCGTTTTGTTAATAATTAAAAAATATGTACTTCTGTCAATTTGCTAAAATCTATAACCAGATGTTTTATTGCTCTTTCGGAAAATTTCCGTAGAATCCGTCAAAAATAGAGTACGGAGAGTTTAATTAGTGACTAGCTCTTGTATATTAAACATCACCCAATAATATTTAGTGTTAAACTAGAGAATAGGTACCTACCACGTTACAAGATTTCTTTGCAGAGGGGAGCAGGCTAAATTACTTATAATATATCTTGGGGGCGATATATCCGCAAGGGTGAAATGTGCAGGGGGCGAAATGTCCGGGACCAAAATGTGGGGGGCGAAGTTTCCGCATCCCATTTTTTTCCGCCTTCTTTTCTGCCGGGATTCAGAAATATGTGCTGCGGATCAATATGATTTATTTTTATAAGGAACACGTGTGTCAAGTGGATTTCCATTATCATCAAGTGTAGTATCTTTTGTAGACCCTAGACTAGTAAGAAAAACAAGGTAGCTGATGGGATTGATATGACAGACTGAACTGGAGTGAGAAACGTTGTCACCAATCTCCATGAGTGGATAACTGACCAGAATTTGTGGCGAATTTGAGTTTGGCGAATTTGTTTACCTTGTGTCTTAATTTTATGACGAATTGAAGTTAGCATTAACACAAATTGTAAAAAATTACAGAATATTGAAAGAATATTTTTCTATGCAAAGTAAAAGAGCTTGACTTTTCAGCTAAAAGTCTTATGCGGTTTTTTAGCGTATTATAATTTTGTATTGTTGTGCACCGTTTATTTCGATATCAATGCTTAAGCCTTCTATTGTTTGTATAATTCAAACTTTATCTTATCAACAAGTGCAACTACTCCAAATACTTTTGATAGTAATATTATTGGATTTGATGGTAACCGAACAGTTTTCAATGATAGATTTATTTTTCAGAGATAAAACTGTAGATAATAAATACACGTGACATTAATTGCATCTGTATTAATTAAACTCTAAAATATAATTGTCAGTGTCACAATTAAAATTATGGTGGAGATTCATCACATAAAAATACCGTTTCTGTTTTTATAGCAGTAAAATGACCAAAGTCAAAAACTATGTTTCATTACAGTTAAGATGCATTCACACAGGCATTTTCGGCGTATCTTGTTGTAGTAACTATGGAACTCCTTCCCAACCGTTCTCGGAAATTTTTACGGTTTCTCGGTTCTTGGATACCAAGAAAAATGTATCGGAAAAATGGGAATATTGGTATTTTCTTAAAGCAATAACAATTTTTATATCACAACTTAGTTCTATGTAAACAGATAAAATATTTGCTTCTCTAAAATGGGATTATGTGAAGCATAAGTTCTCACTTCAAACTTGACGACTTGAAGACACATTTATTATTCAATATGGTCAAGGTCACCATAAAATAAAAGACTTTTTTGTACATCTGACAAATTTCTTTCAAAGCAAAAATCACGATTATCCAGTGGCGCAGACAAGGGGGGGGGGGCGACTGGCGTAGGCCCCTACCAGAACCAGCTGATTACACGGCGCTACTCGGAGAGTTGAGGATAAAATTTGTTAACCACAACAGTAGTTAATTTTTCAATTACTTCATTGTAAACAATATTTGATTTTTTTTTTCGTTTAAATAAACATTTTTTTAAGATTGCCTACTCTTGATATGTTCAAGTTCAATACATCACATGCTCCAACGAATTATATGAAGGGGAGCAATGATCCTTTTTCCCCCTGACACATCGACTAAAATATTCGCCCAGTCAAATAATAAAATTGTTTTAAAGAACTAATTACTTGATTCAGATAAGATAAAGTGGAAATCTTACTTCGGTATAATTTTCAGAATGTAATTTTAAAATGACACCTCAAACGTGAAATAGAGTAGAAATGGTAGAAATATAATAAAGAGAGTAGTTTTGGAGACAATCGCGCTCTTAAAATCGGTATTTGGTTTTATTTTGTAGATAAATGTAAATATCAATATCTTCTTAGGTATTTAAAAAAAAAAATATGTTTTACACACAAAAAGGACTGATATAAGTTGTACTGAACAACAGAGGCGTATTCAGAGGGGGGGGCACAAACCCCCTCTGAAGGTCCAATGAAATGAAAATTTAACAAATTTATCATAATCGTACAGTAAAATGTATTTTACAATAATAATAATAAGCTAAAATTAACGAAATTAACTGAAAATGCATGTTTTCGTAGGTTTAATCAAGAAATCCTTATTCCGTCACATGAGTCTGTTCGTTCGGTACAAATTGTGCCCAAGCGGCTGATTTAGAGAACTGAACATAAATAAGAGAAATATTGAGACTTCCAAAATATATCCCGCGAAAAATATAAATAAATATGTATTCATCGAAGAAAAATCAAGTGAAAGTTTTTGATACATGGATTAACAATTTTTTTATCAACAAATAATGGAATTATTATTTGATATAAACATCAATATCCAACAGCAGGAGTGTCGAACTGATTTGGGTCGCAGTCTATTTTACATACAAAATGATAAACAGTGACAGAACTTTAAATATCCCGAAGGGTTTCTTGACATTTTTTTATAAACAGAAAAGGGGAAGAGAGTATATTTTACATTTTTAAATATATTTTGCCCCTAAATAAGCTCAAGTGATTTTGATTACCGCTTCAGAGGCCACAAAAAATGAGGTTGAGGGCCGTATGCGGCCCGCGTGACCTCGAAATTTGATTCGGCCCTTCCCAAGACAAAATTCTGGCTGCGCCACTGCGATTATCTGATATGGCAATTAATGTTCTATACTAAGTACCTAAAGATTCATTTGAAAATAATAAAATAAAATTTATTTGAAATAATATTTAAATTTTTTAATGTATCCTACGAGGACAAGTCAGTGACTTCGAAATGGAATATTTTTTTAATCAAAAAGTACGATTTGATTGTACGATCGAACTCTGCAAAATAGGGGTGTGTTCAAGCGATGAACTACATCCGATTTTGAGAAAATCTCAAATTTAGCAGAAACTTATCCAAAATGATATTCTGCTTATCAGGGATGGGTAAGTAGTTAATTACACATTTAACTGCACAATTAACTTCAGTAGTTAAATCAATTATCTACACCGATAACCGTGTATAAATTTTACATCGTCATTTGTCATCGTATCCAAATACTTGAATATGTAAACTCTCTCAGAAACCATACGAGCCCTGTCCACTATCAGTTGGCCCAGTTACGAAATTTTTACTTACTGGTGTTCAATTAACAGAATGCGAATAGCTTATGAAATCTAGGTAATATTTTATTTTCAATTAAACATTTTAGAGATTTACGATTAATATTTACAACTATTAAAGTAAATAAGAAAAAAATAATATTTCCATTGGAAAGCCATTAAACTTGGAAACCTATTTCAGAAGTTACCACTGGGTAACGTCACCTTTCATTTTTATAACGGCATTAATTCTTCTAGGCATAGTATCTACAAGGTCTTGGCATTGTCGAGGAGTAAAATTATCCCATATTTCTTGAAGCTTTAGTCTTAATTCTGGAATTGTTCTAGCCGGTGTTATACGCAATCGTTTTTTCATTTCGTGCCAAAGTGTCTCGATGGGGGATAAGTCTGGGCTACTTGAAACCCACTCTAAAAGTGTAATAGAATGATCACGGAACCATTTCAAAGATTTTTTTGACGTATGGCAAACGGCTCCATCTTGTTGAAAAATAAAATCCTCCCCAGAGATTAATGCATGTTCCATAGTTGGCAACAGAGACTCCTCTAAAATACTTAAATATTTGGCTGTGTTAACAATGCCATCGATAAAGTGAAGTTTTCCTACAGATGCTGGAAATTTCACCTTCCTTTTCAAGCAATCGGGATGATATGCTTCATGTTTCTGACGAACAACTCTGCTCCGGTTGTCCCCTACACAGACTACAAACCTAGACTCCTCGCTCCATTGCACGCTATTCCACTTTTCACAATTCCATATTTTATGTTCTCTTGCCCATTTCAACCTGTTTGTCTTTTGCTTAGACGTCAACAATGGTTTTTCCTTGGCCTAAGAAAGTTTTATAAATTTCTGTAAATATACATTTAAGAGACCGATTAAAAAAATTTTACCTTATAGGTTCCAAATCCTAATTTTTTAGCTTCCTTATGATATGTAGACCTTGAAACACGTCTTCCAACAACATCGCTCCACAGTACACTCAATTGACTGTAGTTAGCACGTCTGTTATCCTTAATAATTATTTTCAATCTACGTTTGTCATTGTCCGTCAGTGTAGTTTTCTTCACGTACTGGGGCTTTGGGGCAACTGAACCACTTGTTTTGTACAATTTTACAATATTTCTAATACTGTATCTTGACAAACCTAATAATTTTCCGATTTCGGAATTGGTTTTTCCTGTTTCTGCTAAGTTCACAATGAGTAACCGAATTTTTTCATCAATAGCTTTGCCTCTGCCCATGTTTTAAAATTATTTAGACTTAACATTTTTAATACATCAGTCAATAAACAAACTTTGTTTTCCAACGCCTACTACGCATAACTACCGCAAAAACCCAGTTATTTTATATACACTACAAGAATACATGAACTCAAAAAAAACATTTGATTTACGATTATTATTTTTATAATCACAAATTAAATATTACGGAATAAATTTTGACCCCTTTGCTTCTAATATGATTATATTGTCAAAAAATGTGCAAAGCAGCATTTACTTTTACTTATTATTTAATAATTTCTAAAGAAACTGAAAATTTCATAGCTGGGCCACCTGAAAGTGGACAGGGCTCGTATATCTGGAAACTGGTCTTCTACTCATGACTGCCGAAATCTTGGCTGCGGACTCTATCAATGTCGTCAAACTATCGACATTGAATGACTCTGGAATTTGTTTATCACCGAATCCGACTCCAACTCCGTCTCTGAAATATTTGTAATCACCGTCTTCCCTCTTACTTTTTAAAATATTGGCATTTAAAATAGCATTTATATGAGTTCATGCATCTCATGGGTTGTCCTAGAACTATGGATAAAAGAAAAAACTATGCTTATTTTCTATCATGTCAAACTTAAAATAAAGCGAGACAGTAAATAGTATGAACTTCATAATCATACGTAAGTCGTACGCATAAATTTAAAATAGATATGAGCGTGTGAGCGATTTTTGTGTTACGTTAACGTTCGCTCCGACTCTGCACGACTCCGACTGCATGACTCTTAACTGTACATCTCCGACTGCACGACCCTAATTGCTTGATTCCGACTGCAGCTTCACTTCACAGCCCTAGCTAAGATTGTTTTAATACGATAGGCATTTTCTAGAGCCCTTCTACGATTAAAGACCTTACATCCGCCATTTCTAAATCCACCACTATTTGTTGCAAAATTTAACTCATCCCATACATAAAAGAAGGAATGTAATAATAACGTAATTAAAGATTATCTCTTATCTGGGAATCAAACAAGAATCTAACAAACCCAATACGGTAAATTACTGCACTCAATAATTGCAATAAAAATTGCATTGTTTGTAATTTTACCATGGAAATGTATGTGAAACCATAGTTAGTTAAAAATGATTGTAGGTGTTATTTGTTAGTGTATTAATTAAAACAAGGGTTTCTAATTATGAGAGTGGTAATTATTGAAAAATCAATTCATTGACACCTATGGACGAGGGAAGAATAACATCAATAGGGTTTAATTTGATATTATTTTATATTAAATTAATTGTGTTTCAATTGGATTATTGTTAATATTGGAAAGTCAATGGTGATCTACTGAAAATGCGGTAAATTAAAAATGTATTGTAGCAGGATCAAATTTCACATTTAAACATTTTACCACTTATTTATAATAGATCTATAGCACAAATGCATGGAATAAGCACAAAGATGTATGAATGGAGTATATTGTCTGATTATTATAAACAAATATACTATAAGCATAACAATGATACATCATTGATTTGCCTTACGCATATGCGATGCGTTTATGTTATGGAACATGTATCTGTTAAAAAATAAGTTTAGTTTGTAATTTGAACTCCTGTATATGGCCTGCCGAAATACGTATATAGTTATATTAAACTTATATTTGTGAACTTACCGAGTGTTTTATTTATTAATCTGATACTCTTTTTTACTTTACTCTTAATTAGCTTTTTGTTGGGCATTCTGATGACGTGTCTGATCCAACGTATTCTGGAACTTTTTATGACGCCAATCACTACCGGTTTATTATAAAGGTCGCATAGCTCATAATTTCTTTAAATCTACATTTCTTTAATGCCATCATCGATATGTTGTCCATTATCTTTAAGATTGCAACTTCCTTTCTGTAAATCTTCCCTAATTTAAAATATGTTGAACAGAAATCGAGAACTTCACGCTAAAACATTATATTCAAGCAGTGTGTTTTATTTATACCAGGGCATATTGAAAACTAATGCCTCCATGGCCATAACTTTTATAATGACGGGCCAGACCGTATCAAAAGTGGTTTGCCATTTACCTTAAGTATCTTAAGTTCATAAGTCCTCCTAGCGGAGATTCTCAGCAACATCGAGTTTGCGCATGACAGTTCTAAACATGGCGGCCCGCATGGATGTGCGGTTAAAACCACGAGCTGTCATTGATTTTTTTACTGCGGAGGGTGTAGCGCCCATTGATATCCATCGAAGGTTAAGTGCCGTCTACCCTGAGGCGTGTGTTGATGTGAGTACTCTTAGGAGGTGGGTAAGGACTGTGAAAGACGCAAGCCCTGCTGAAAGGGATGTCTCACACAAGTCAGAGAACGCGCGGAGCACTGGAGAAGCTTGGGTTTCATGACGTTTTACCTCATCCACCTTATAGCCCAGATCTTGCGCCTTGTGACTTTTTCTCTTTCCAAAGCTTAAGGAACATCTCAAGGGCAAGCGTTTCTCTTCGGATGCAGAGGTGATAGCGGAGGTGCGGAAATGGTGCCGTGGGAAGTCTTCAGACTTTTTCCGTGACGGACTTGAAAAGCTCGTACCACGTTGGCGTAAATGTATTATTGTCAGTGGCGATTATGTGGAAAAGTGAATATATCAGTGCGTAGAGGACAGTTTATACTATTATTTCATATTTATATGTATATAATTGATATATATCAATAGACCATATTAGTAACTACGTCACAAAATGGGATTCAGTGCTGCCGTCTCGCGGTTGGATTCCTTTTATTTGAATTCAGCATGTTGTTTTTTTGTTAAATTGTATTTTGGAAATATAAATTAAGTTTTCAAAGTAAGAGAGTGCTTCACATCAAAACTACAAGTCAATATTTATTTATTAAAATTCTTATTTTATACATTATAATTTAATATGTCATTATTTTTGCAGAACAATATTATTTTGCAGGTTAATTTTGAAAAATTTACGTTAATAATAGTTATTATGGCAAGTAACATAGCAATAAGTGTGTGTGCCATATCTAAATGGTTTAAAGGAATAATATGTTGTTTTTAATTTTCCATTATTGTTTTTCATTTTCATCTGTCAAAAAACGAAAAAATTTGCAATTAATAATATAGATGTAATTGTTACAATTCGGAGCAAAACAATACACCAATATGCATTCTAAAACAAAATATTAATGATTACTTAGTGTTAATTAAATAAATACTAAAGATATTCCGATTTTCATATTATTTAAAAACGTAACCTAGAAATATATCTTCGAATCCTTATTTATATATTTATAAAATCATTATTCTATAATATAAAGTGTCTGGACTGTATATATTAGTATATATTTATCAAAAATACATATTTTTTGCTCCAAAATTGAAAATATTTATAAAATTAAGGTAACAAAAGCAATGTCCCATGTATTTTAAACTTCAAAAGGACTCAGCTCTCAGATGGCAGCACATGTATGTGACGACACACTATTATGGTCTATTACTAATAAAGTTATAGCCATGGAGGCATTTGATTTCAATATGCCCTCGTACTTCTATTCTCTAATTTGTTTCGGGATTCGAGTGTTGTTCTTGCTGTTCTGATCGGCACACCAGCATATGGCGAGTCTCTACTGTCTTTAAAATAGGTTTTAAAATTTGTTATTATTTACAGAAACCTAAAATTCTCGTAACAATAAAAGTGTATTTTCTGCAAAAAGAAAAGTACGCGACTTAAGTTACTTTAATCATATAATGTTATCTTTTAGTGTCGTGTAGTTTTAATCACTTTAAAATCTTTCCAGTCCGATTCACAGACTTTATGATACGTGTAGTGTCATTTTTATTTATTTTGTCACTAATATGTTTTAAAATTGTTTGAAAAAGTGTTTTTACGAGTTTGTTCTGCAAAGCGTGACGTTAAATTGTAAAATATATAATAATATATAAAAATTCTCACAAATAGTGGATTTGTTTCATAGCAAAGGTATAAGAATCAATTCGTAGAGAGATATCCAAATTATGAACGGAGCCCCAAACCAATTCTCGAAACATTTTTTCCAGTCTGAAGTTGGTATCTCAAAAACATGGTTTTCAAGGCTGCAACAGCTCTTTAGGTGATGAAAAGCGCTATCCACGCATTTTTACGGTTTTGTAGGTATGACCAAAAAACCCTTATACCGTCATTTTGTCGTCTGTCTGTCTGTCTGTCTGTCTGTCTGTCTGTCTGTCTGTTCGGTAAAAATTGTAGCCAAACGGCTAAACCTAGAGAGTTGAAATTTGGCATGCTTGTACAACTTTTTGACCCGCACATAGGAAAAATACTAAAACATCTAAAAAACATATCCCCCTAAAAATATAAACAAATATGTGCTCAACGAAAATAAAATATTTTTTTAAAATTCTGTGTAGGGTATCAAATGAAAGCCCTTAGTACGTGGATTAACGATCAAATTTTTATTTTTGCAAAATAAATTTTACGATTTTTGTCAAAATTGTGTAAAAAAATTTTTGTCCCACACCCTGTAGCCCAGATGATTTAAACTAAAAATCTGAAAAAATGCTAAGTAATGTAATTGGTGTGAACCGGAATAGTACAACAGGAATTTTTGATCAGATTATGTTTTCGGAAAATAATGCATTTTTTGTGTTTTTAACCAAAATATGTTAAATATTTAATTCGCTATGTAACCAAGTTGATACGTCAGCACTCATAGCTATGTGCGTTTAGTCATTGGTTTTCTAATTTGTAAACAGGTAACTTGCAAACTAGAGTTCGAATCCTGTCAGTTTTATTTTTTTTTGTTTTTTTTTTGCAGTTTGCTTTTGTTTAAATTATTTTGTCAAAATTCTAGTTATATTTCGGTAAATGTTGCATTTAATTTTTAAAAGCGTAAATTTAATAACCAGTGGGAAGTGTTGAAATTATAATTTAATGCTGTTTGATGTATAGGAAATCAGAGGGCGGGGCTAATGATTTAAGCAACCAATAGAAGCCATAGGCGCAATTTCCAAAATCTTAATGAACCTTGCTATGTAAAAAAAAATACTGCACATACATATTTAGAAACTTAAATAATGGTATTAGGCATTCGAATTAAAATTCATAAAAGAATATTGACATAAAATTTGTTTTGGCATCCCAAATAATCATCATTCAGTTACTAAATACCTGCAAAACCCTGAAATGTGTGAAAATTCACACTTCATTTTTTAAATATAACGCCAATATCGGTTAATGTCATTATTTCTAATTTATAGGTCATAGCATATTTCCATATAGAAATACGATTAGAAAATACGAATAAATATTCTCCATAAGCAATTAGATGTTTATAATTAGTATTAAATTACAGTGAAATATATCTTTTTAGATATGTAATGTGTTTAGATGACCTTGAAATTAAGTGATAGAAAAGAAAAAGGAGTGAAATGTGTGATTTTTTACACCTGATCATTAAAGTGGGATGTTAAGTTTATGTTATATATATTACTTAAGTTAACAGTTAAGTTTTACGTTTACTTTACTACAATCAAATTAATTGTTTTAATTAAAATATTTAATTATAACATTGTTGCGATTAACACATAAAGCATTATCATTAATTTAAATAATGCCAAATGGTTTACTGATAACCCTCGTTTCTTTCGCCCGTTACATCGCGAGCGATTTAAAATTATTATTATTATTGCTTTTTTCATGATAATTTTTTGCAATATAGAGTAGATATCGTTTACAATGACATCTGATATAACGACATATCGGTTTTTGCAATGAAATTTCAAAGTCCTGGCCAGAAATATATCTTTTTATACGCGAGATTTATCGCTTATAATGACATCGGATATTACTACGAAATTAATATAACGACGAAAAATGGCTTGAAATTTGGGTTAAGTTTAGGGTGACCATTAAGATGCGTCCCGCAAAAGTCCCGCATTTTAACATTTTGTCCCGCATTTTAACATTTTGGATTTGGGAGATGAGGACCTTTTTTTGCTCCGTCCCGCATTGCCTTCTTAAGAAATTGGTCACCCTAGTTAAGTTATCTTTTAAAACGACGCATCACCACTGCCTAACGTGAAAACGTCGGAAAGTATCGAATTGGCTAGGGGAATTACCGAGTTATGAAAAGGCAAGGCGAAACGTGACATATAAACATATTTATTCAGTGATTAACTAATTACGTACGTTGAAGGTACGTCTTCGACATGGCGAAACGAAAAGCAAGTAAATTTGTCAAATATTGAAGAACTCAAAACGGAGGGGATATGACGGAAGATGAAATTTTAGCTGGGTCAGATCCGAATTTGAGGTCAGAAATAAACAACGACGAAGTGGAAATGGAAGAAACAAGCGAGTTCCAAACACCTAGTATAACAAATCGTCATTTTCAGCAGTTGAAACAATTCAGCATTTTTCCACGTTTAATCAAAATTTAAAAGAGGCTAAAACAGATTTTGCATTGCTAGATTTGGAAAAAATTATTGAAAAAACACTTTTTAGAAAACCAAAAATCACAAATTTTGCTTTGTAGTAATCTCGGCAAAATGAACGATATTTTTAAAATAATTTATCGTTTGTTAATCTAAGAGCTTTAAAAACAAATTTTATGTTAAAATATTTTTTTGTTAATTTTACTTCGAATACCTAATATAGAAGCGTCGGCGAATCAACGCAGTTACGTCATACGACGTAACAAACGACTGTATTGTCTGGAACAATGCAATCGTTTGTTACGTCGTGTGACGTAACTGCGTTGATTCGCCGACGCTAGTATACCATAATTTAGGTTTCTAAACATGTGCAGTATTTTTTTTATATAGCGAGGTTCATTAAGATTTTGAAAATTGCGCGTATGGCTTCCATTGGTTGTTCTAAGTCATATGCTCCGCCCCTCTGGTTTCGTAACAATTTCCAACTGGTTATTAAATTTACGCTCTTAAAAATTAAATGCAACATTTGCCAAAATATAACTAGGATTTTGACAAAATAATTTAAACTAAATAAAAATGAAAAAAATTAAAATAAAATTGTCTCTTCTACCCGGCAGCGAACCCTAGTTTGCTGCGTAGCAAGCGAACAAGCTAACCATTAGACCAGGATAGGTCTTCTAGTATAGTGTGTTACATAACTATAACTTTTGTACATCGTCAACAAAAAAAAATAGGCGTTATTTTCCGAAAACATAATCTGATCAAAAATTCCTATTGTACTATTCCGGTTCACACCAATGTACATTACTTAGAATTTTTTCAGATTTTTAGTTTAAACCATGTGGGCTACAGGTGTGGGATAAAATTTTTTTTGCACAATTTTAGCAAAAATCGAATCGAAATAATTTATTTTCCAAAAATAAAATTTTGATCGTTAATCCACGTATTAAGGACTTACATTTGATACCCTACTTAGAATTAAAAAAAAAAAATGTTTCGATGAGCACATATTTGTTTATATTTTTAGGGGATATGTTTTTTAGATGTTTTAGTATTTTTCCTATGTGCGGGTCAAAGAGTTGTTTAAGCATGCTAAATTTCAACTCTCTAGGTTTAGCCCATTGGCTATAATTTTTACCGATCATACAGACAGACGACAAAATGACGGTATAAGGGTTTTTTGGTCATACCTACAAAATCATAAAAAGACCACTTTAATAAATCAAACATTTATTATTATTAGGCTAACTTATTTTTTTTTTCTCCACTTTAACAGGTCTTTTAACTCTTTAACGTCACTCGCCACGTGATTTTATCTCGTGGAGGATAACATGAATCTATGCTTTGTAATGTTATTTTCGCTAATTATTCAGTGATATTAATTAGTAGTAGTTTTTTTGTGATAGTAACTATCTTTTCAACAGTTGCCGTGGCTGCGTGGTAAGACGGTTGGCTACGGAGCACAAGGACGCGGGTTCAAATCCCCCCACCTTCTACGGATTTTCATTTTCCGAATGTGTGCAGTCAATTCTGGACTCAGACAGACTCAGCCTCCTTTGTTTAATACTTCAAATGTGTACTTGTTTATACAGGGATCTTACCTTCTCAGTCCCTTATACGGCTATCTATGTGTTGGAATACTATTATGTATTTATTTATAATTACCTCTTCTCAATAATAAACTACAGAGTTAAGAATTTCTTAGCGAAATGTGTTTCTAAAATACTCTGTCTAAACAGCTCAGTGAAATTTATGTATATCATATAAAATTTTATCATTAATTTAAATGTCAAATAGTTTACAAGCAACCCCCGTTCATACCGCCCCCGATGATTGCGAATTTGTTACATCGCGATCGATTTTAAATGGTTATTATTGTTTTTTTATTATTATTACTTTTTGCAATATATGTAATAAAATATATTAAACAATAATATGTTTTATTGTTGATCTTGATATATCGAATTCGCAATTGTTGGGGGCGATATGAACGGGGGTTGCCAGTAAACCATTTGACATCATTTAATTTAATGATAATGTTTTATTTACTATAAATAAAATTTATTCGATTATTTACTTTTGTTTGTTGCGATTGAAAGCCGTAAGGAGTTTCAACGGATTATAGACGACCTGGTACGTCAAGGATGAAATTTGTAGTTAATAATATTGCCAACTTTAACAGCTTATTATTTGACATTAGCTTAATATTTTTTTTCTGTTGGAAAGTTACACATCTCGCCTGTTTAAAGAAATCATTGTATGCTCTAAAAAATATCAAAAAAATTTTAAAAAAATAATTTTGTTTTAAATGGAACGGTCGGAAATTCGCACTATTATGAAGTATGAGTTCTTACGTGGATCTACGGCACCGCAGACCGCGCGAAACTTTAATAGTTTATTTGGCTCTAGTGCTACTACGCAGCAGACAATATCAAATTGGTTCACCAAATTTCGTATAGGTCACTTAAAAACCAAACAAACCTGGCTCATCGATCACAGCAGAAATATACTGCAACCAAGTGGACAGTCAAAGAAAAACAGTTCTGTATTTCCTTATGACCAATACTTTTGGTTTTAATTTTGTTTATATTTATGCCGTATTGAGTTTTAAGGGTGTTCTCCATTCCTCCAATATTGCTGTCAGTTCTTCTATACTCGTTTTAAAAATTAACGCACAACAATTACTTAAACTCATAGAAATAATAGAAAATGGTTTTAAAAATAAACAATTCATCACAGTACTTTTTATAGATATATCACAGGCCTTCGACAAAGTCTGGCTAAATGGCTTCAAATACAAAATCTTGCGCATCCAAATACCAACATATATTATTGCTATATTATTCTCTTATCTGGAAGAACTGAACTTACAGTTCGCATTAAGAACGAAATCCCGGAGTTAAAACTTTTTAAAGCAGGAGTCCCACAAGGCAGTATTTTAGGCACAATTTTATTCAACATCTATCCCAGCAACTCAAGCAGCCGCCTCAGTGGTTTTGGCCGCCATATTGAATCCGCTTTATTGGATCCGCCATATTTAATTTTCTGAATTGCACCCTGAATTCATCATCAGTGACCCCATAAACCCCCAGGCATTATATTATATTGAAATCAAATCATTTTTAAAAAAATCTTCACTTGGCACGTGGTTTCGGCCGCCATATTGCATCCGCCATATTGAATTTTCTAAATTTGACCCTGGATTCATTAACAGCCGCCTCAACTACCTTTAGGTAACATTTTCAGGGGTTTGACACCCAAATTGACTCGATTGTGTTGACTTTATAATCGATTTATCGAAGAAAAGGTAGAGGTCACGTGGTTTACGATGTTTCCGTAAAAGAGCCACTCGGATTTCGAAACTAGACTACAATAAGCATCGAATGAGCCCTGGTAGACCTTTCATAGACTAATATATTTTTGGACAGCATGGGGTCTCTCGATGAAAAAGAATGACTCATATATATATATATATATTTTGTAAACTTGTATGTTACTCTACTCAAAACATTTTCCATTTTTTTAAATTTTCATTTATTGGTATTATCTGTCACCACATTTTTAATATATAATTTTTGCAAATTTAAATTAAGTTTTAGTGAGATCATTTTTGGTGCATATTTGAGGATAATCAAAGAATCAAAGAATATATTTTTTTTAAACCATATAAAAAATTTTATGCAATTATTTCTTAGTCTGTCTACTTTTATTGAGCACTGCTTTTTTTACTTTCCGATCCTCTCGGCATTTCTCTCAAATATTTACAAAACATTTTTTTTTTCGATGAATTGACGATTCGATGAATTGATTTTCGATGAATTTGCTTTCGATGAACTCGTTTTCGATGAACTCGTTTTCAGTGAATTGATTTTCGATGAATTTACTTTCGATGAATTGATTTTCGATGAACTCGTCGGCTACCATAAATCTGTTATAAAACCTTTACGGCTGCGAAGTGTGCAAAATACAAACTTTATGTTAGTCTTTAAAATAAATTCTTTAGAGAAGATCTGAGAATGATCCATCGTCATCTTTGTGATACAAATAACCCTTTAGAGTTACCAGACGCAAGTTCAAGAAATTGTATAGAAAAAATTAAATGGAATATATTCAACTCGTGGAAGCAATTAAATTCGTTAGCCGAGGTACGTCTATAGCTCTTGCGAAATATTATTTTGCTCAAAACGTATGTACATATTTATTAATCAAGGAAAAAAATTCTAAGCGATTTTATTTTATCAGGTTTTAATTTCTTCTATTGCTATTTTAAGAATGCGTTAATATATGGAAAAGAGGCGTGGAAGGGAAAAGGATGGCACAAAATGTGCTTGCCTGGAAGGGCCCATAGAATTTCACCACCCGGGGCCCCATATGTAATTAATTCGCCACTGATCATGATACAATATAGCAAAACTGAATGCTGTAGGTGTTGTTGGCATTCACACCAATTCGTATGGATTGAGTTTTAATTATATTAATTTGATTGGTTTTTAGTTTGATTAACAATAAATTTTATGGTAATCAAAATGAAATCTAATTTATATCCAGGTCCTTTCAGTAGGAAATGAGGTATTTTTAATTAAAAATGTTAAAAATCCTATTGCATTTTACTATTTTCCAAAAGAAAACATTATAACGTTTAGTTTTTATCACAAATAAAAATCAACCTTGCAAAATTTTTAAAGTGCAAATTCGATTCACACTATTAAAATTGCATTTCAATTAATTTTATTGCATTCTTCGCCTCATAACCATGATTACAGACAGATTACGTCCAACGTTGTTTGGCGAATTAAAAAATATATATCACTAAAAAATACTTTTCATTTAAACTAATGCATGGTGTGGGAAATACACTCGCGTCTCTTTTTCTTTTGGCCTACAGGCAAGTGATGGCCAATGTTTACATTTGGCTAGCTCCGCGTATCGTGTGTATGGACAACACATCACAAGTCACAACCAACGTACCTTGAACTTGGCACTGGCCGACGTTGGCTTCCGAAGCGGTATTCTTATCACACGTCAAAGGGGTTTGACAAAACGTTGGTACAGATATATTAGGGGTACCCATAAATAATGGCGTTTTTCTTTGAAAAATAAAATTTTATTCTATTTAAAAATATTATAATTTCAATCGATAATATAATCACCATCGTTATCGATTATCTTCGACTACCTTTCTTCTAAACTTTCAATACCCCTTTTGAAAAAAGAGGGTGGTTTTGAATTAAAATATTCTTCGACTGCATTTTCGACCGCTTTCAAATTCGTGAATTTTTTCCACGAAGAAAGTGTTCCATTGACTTGAAAAGATGGTAGTCCGATGGAGCAGCATCAGGATAGTAGGGTGGATGCGGCAATACTTCCCAACCTAACTGTCTGATTTTTTCCTGGGTAATTCTGGCATTATGCGGTCTAGCATTATCATGTTGCAGAATAACACCATTTCGATTTATCAATTTTGGACGTTTCTGACACAAAATCGTATTTAATCGATCAAGTTGAGCACAATAATATTCAGCATTGATGGTTACATTAGGTTTTAGAAGTTCATAATGGATTATTCCTTTACAATCCCACCATACTGACTGTAATTTTTTTTTTGGATGAACACCTGATTTCTCAGTAGGCACAGCTTTTTGTCCCGGTGATAACCACTGCTTTTGCTTATGTGGATTGCAGTATAATATCCACTTTTCATCTCCAGTAACAATTTGTTGCAGAAAATTATATCTAACTAGTCTGGACATAAGAGAACTGCAGATTGTTACACGTTGAAATTTGTTTTCCTTCTCTTTGCACCTTATTCAGTTCTTTTAAACCCCGTTGCACTGTGGACCACGAAGTTCCAAGCTTTGTGGCTAAGTACTGTATAGTTTGTTGAGGGACAGCATCGATTTCTGCCAACAGTAGATCTTTATTAAATTTCGTAGGTCTTCCAGTTCTGACGTCATCAAGAAGGTCAAAATTGCCTAACTTAAATCTTTTAAACCATGGCTGACATGTTCTGACATCTAAAGCATCACGATAAACAGAATTAATGGCATTTGTTGCATCAGTAGCATTCTTATGCTTCCGAAACTCAAAAAGCATCAAATGTCTAATATGAACCTTATCTACACATTGCTCTACCATTTTTCTAGGGTGCATTTAATTATTTTCACAATCAACCAATAGTTGCACTATATACAAGGTGTCTCAAAAGAAATTTTATATTTATTTAGCTTACTGCGTGAACGCAACGTATCCGAGGGGCGCGGGGGTTATGTCAATCGGTAGCCTGACTCTTGAGAATTTAGTCGCTATGGAGCGTTTCTCGGGAGCAGACCGCGCGTTATGCGTGCGAGAGTTTTACAAAAACGGTGATTCGGCGACTGTAGCGCGTAGAAAGTTCTGCAGTATTCGAGGTTTTCGCCACTTAAATGATGCGCCAAGCATTCCTCTCATTCGACATTGGGTTAAAAAGTATGAAGAGACTGGTACAACGCTGGATAAATCAAAATCCGGGCGACCTAGGTCATCAAGAACGGTAGAAAACGTGGAGAATGTTAATCAGTCTTTTTGTGACGACCCGAACCTTTCAATTCGGAAGCGCGCAAGTGCTTTAAATATGCATAGATCATCATTACATCGCATTATGCACAAAGACCTAAAGCTGCACCCCTACAAAATTCAATTGGTGCAAGAATTAAAGCCCCAAGATGCCAGTCAGAGGCTTAATTTCGTAATTCAGGTGATTGAGCGATTTTCAACGTTTACCAACATTTTGTTTTCGGATGAAGCTCATTTTCATCTGAATGGCCACGTAAATAAGCAGAACTGCCGCTACTGGAGTGCAACGAATCCGAAACGCAAACATCAGAAACCTCTACATTCGCCTAAAGTGACCGTATGGGCTGCGATGTCGGCGCGAGGAATTATCGGCCCTTACTTTTTTGAAGACCAAAGGGGGCGTGCAGTTACAGTGAATTCAGAGCGTTATGTGGAGATGTTAGACAACTTCTTGGTACCTGAACTGCAAAACTTTCCTGGCTATAACCAAAGAACATGGTTCCAACAGGACGGAGCAACTTCACACACGTCCAATATGTCTCTGCCACGTGTTCGTGAAATTTTCTCAGGCAAATTGATCTCCCGGAGAGGTGACATAAATTGGCCTCCACGCAGTCCAGATTTAACCCATATGGACTTTTTCCTATGGGGTTATCTTAAATCTAAAGTTTACGCCAATAAACCGACTTCACTAGCGCATTTGAAAGAAAATATCCGTCACGAAATGGCAGCCATCCCTGAGTCCACCTGCCGAGACGTCATAAGTAATTTTACTGTTCGATTAAATGAGTGCCGAGAACGCGAGGGTCTACATTTAGACGATATTATTTTTAAGAAATAAATCCCCAAAAAGTGTATTTTAATAATTAATAAACATTTTTTCTATATACGGCTTACTTTTTTTTTAATCGATCCACTAAATATAAAATTTCTTTTGAGACACCTTGTATTAACACGTGTTACTACATTATAGGTTATGTTGTATTAGTTCAAATTATTGTCAATAGATGGCTTTCTTTATTCAAATTTTAAAAAACGACATTACTTATGGGTACCCCTAATATTATTGTACTGTCTGTATAATAAGACATACTTGCTTATAACTCAGGATCAGGCATGTGCACAAATAGTAAACAGGTTTAAACATGATAAGAACATCAAGACCTAATACGCCTGACAATAAACATTTTTTAGTTAGTGTTTTGTCTTTCAGTAGTGCGGTTATGTAATAATGAGTGCTATTTGTGCAAAAAGTTTTGAAGCGGTATTTTTATGTACCCATCCAAAAGGGCCAAAAGTGTCATTTTCAAATGCAGCAAAATATATGCACAAGTCAGTAGACTTTCTGAAATATTGGGTGAAACGTTATAAAATTAATAAAAATGTAGACGATTTACCTAATCGTGGATAAAAAAAAGTGACAAGTGGATTAGATAAAGTGATTCTTAACGATTTTAAAAATAATCCTATGTTATCTTTACGTAAATATCAGGTAAATTTGTTAAAAAAGAACATTAAGTTAAGTCTTATGACCCTGAGAAGTTGTTTAATTGAAAATTGTATTAAATTCAGGAGCACCAAACAAAACCATTCGTATCGGTGAAACATGTCGAAAAACGACATTTTAGACCGTTTTGAATATTAGTTTTCTAATTACGTTTTTCTTTATTTTTAGGTAAGTTTCCAACTTCATTAATGAACCTTATATGATTCATGTCTGGTGACCAGGTAAGTTGAAACTACAGAGTACGTACTTCAAAATGATTGAACGTCGTATGACTAAGCTACGTCCTTATATACAGTCTGTATAATAAGACATACAGAACTCCATGATCAGGCATGCGCACAAATAATAAACAGGTTCAAACATGATAAGACCATCAAGACCTAATACGTCCGATATTAAAAATTGTTTAGTTAGTGTTTTGTCTTTTAGTAATACGGTTGTGTAATAATGAGTGCTATTTATGCTAAATGTTTTGAAGCGGTATTTTCATGTACCCACCCAAAAGAGCCAAAAATATCCTTTTCTAGTGCAACAAAATATGTGCACAAGTCAGTAGACTTTGTCAAGTATTGGGTAAAACGTTATAAAATTAATAAAAATGTTGATAAAAACAAGATAAAGTGATTTTTAACGTTTTTAAAAATAATCCTATGTTATCTGTACGTAAATATCACGAAATTTTGTTAAAAAAGAACATTAAGTTAAGTCTAATGACCCTGAGAAGTCATTTAATTGAAAATGGTATTAAATTCAGGAGCACCAAACAAAAACCATTGTTATCGGTGAACCGCTTGGGCCAAGGAAAATTTAGACCGCGATTTGAGTGATGTGGTTTTCTCTGATGAATCTAGTTTTTACATGAAATATAAACTTCGAACAATAAATGTTCAAAATTTGGATCAACTAATACGGCAGATATGGAGATCACTGCTAAAGTATGCCGAAAAGCTGGTAGAAAGTGTACCGAAAAGATGCCAAGCAATAATTGATAATAATGGAGATTGGACTAATTATTAAGTAGTAGCGTAATAATATTTAGAGTAAAATTTTAAATTATTTTTAGGTTTTCCTTTTCCCTCTTATAGTTCGCCAAAAATCAACAAGGACGTCTAATTTTACAGACTGTATGTTGTTACCGCATACATGACGCGTAGACACTTGTCATCACATCAGTCGAGAGGGTTGTGATAAAAAGGAAGGTTATAATAATTTCTACTTAAATTATGAAGTCTGTTTAAAGTAAAAAGTAATATTTTATACTTTTAATCTAATTTAATAGTCAACAGCAAGGTCAAAGCTGCGACGATTACCTTGCTTGCATTATCAGATGCCATTTTACAAACGTTGGCCCATGATTGCTATTTTGCACTTGGTCAGCGTTGAAGCTTAATCGACATATCGTCAGTATGCTAAATGTTACTTTCAACGGCGATATAAGCCAAAGTCTTTTATGACCAGCCTACATTATAACAATATATTTTCTAGTGAATATAATTTAATAACCTTGGAAGAATATATAAAAAATCGTTTTTCTAATCAGAAAATTTTAGTTAAATAAATAAAGCATAAAATTTTATAATTATAATTTCGTAATTATTTTAAAATGGTAAAATTTTTTACATTTATTTGATAATTATTTATTTTAATAATTTTAATGCTTGTATGGGCAAATTATGGCGTATAGAGCAGAAAATTAAATTATAAACAATTAAGATAATCTTGATAAATAGAAAAGTAATCTAATGAAAATATTAATTCAGTTGAATGATAATAGAAGAATGTGAATATTTACAGCGTACCAAAACAACACCGTTTTTTCATAAATACAGTAAAATTCACTAGCGTCATATGTGGCTACGTAATTTAATTTTTAAAATCTGGAAAGCAGAATTGTCGTATTGCTACTTTTGATGCAGTGAAATCAATAAGTCACGATGATCATAATAAACCAAATTAGCTGTAAAGCCCGTTTCAATCAGAGGATATGAAATGGGCCACGAGGTCACGAAAATCGTCCATTCATTTCAAAACCGCAGAAACGTTAAGGAAAGTACTGGAAAGATTCCTCCCAGGATAAGAAACGCAAATCCTCTGCGTTTGCTATCCCATATTATAAATTACTTACCGTATTTTTCGGACCATAAGACGCACCGGACGATAAGACGCACCCCAAATTTATGAGACAATTTTTAGAAAGAATATTTATTATTACAATAACTTGTACCAGCAACATTCTGTTCATCTTCACTCTCTGTACTATCACTCGTCTCGTTAATGTCATTGTTCGTATTATTTTCGTCTGAACTGTTGTAGTCAATCTCTTCAAAAACCGTCATCTTCGATATTATCCAATGCGTTGCTTATACCGAATTTCTTAAAAGACTTTATAATCATCTTTTATTTTACAGCTTCCCACGTCCCACTTCCCAATTTTTTACCCAGGTACTTTTGAAATTGTCGTCCGTTTCATCCGTTGCTGTAACATCGCGATTTGGCTTTATCATTCGTTTGTTCCACTCTTCCCGCATAAAATTATGAAATGGTTTATTAATCGACCCAAGGGTTGTCGATGACTTGTAAGGCCCCCAGAAATTACTAATTCTGTATTCATTTCTATTATATTTTCTTGGTTGATTCTGTTTTATGTGCTCCGAATTGATTCCACACTAATATCGCACACTTTTGAAACGAAGCACCTCTATCTTCGGACCATAAGACGCAACCCAATTGTGAGTCGATTTGTCTGTGTAAAAAGGTGCGTCTTATGGTCCGAAAAATACGGTATGTATATTTTTTTTGTACATAACATTTTTGATATTCCCTTTCTCAGAATTCAGAATTAAATGTACTTGTTTTAGGCTCAGTCTTTCCACCTTCAGATAAACTTCTAGGTAGCCACTAGGAATGTCATTCCGTCTTTCAATACAAATTTATCTATTGGATAGTTATCTAACGGATGAGACTGACGTATTGAATTCATTGATTTGTATTGACATTTATTCAGCAGACGAAGTTCCAAATAACCTTATCTCTTATCTTATCCTTATCTTAGATAGTTACCTAGAGGTTTACCTGAATGTGGAAAGACCGGGTTTCAGTCCATCCTCAATTTTTATATCGGCAGCATAACGCACTCTTGCAAAAGCCACGTAGAGTTGACCGTGGCTAAACACTGCTTCTGCCACGATATGAACGCATATTTTGGGCATTTAGCTGGCGTTGTCTTGTTGGTCGGTCATTAGTTTTTGTCGTTCAGTTGATAACTATAGATAAAGTCATGTCCTTTCTGATGAGGACAAAATTGCCCTTTGTTCTCGTCGTTTTTCATTAATTTTTTGTTTCTCTGCGCATTCGTACGCAATTTGTTCCTCTATGGTAGCAAAATATCTCTTTGGAAGCATATTGAGGCGTTATTTAAGTGATTTTGGATTATTATGCAAGAGGACAAATATTGGGGACCAAAAAACATATTAATTCTAGTGTTTTTAACTGTAATAAACAATCAAATTTCCAACAATCAGAATTAAAGTGAATAAAAAGTCAAATACAGGAATTAGAATTTTGTTAAAATGATCTTAGAATATTGATTTATTGTTTGGATTTCTTATTGTAAAGGTGATTGATGGAATTAAATATAGGTATTTAACTCAAACAGAGTAAAAAATAGCTCACTTATTTACTTTTACGTGTACGAGGGATTTTTTTCTTGCTCTTCAATGCAGTTTTCAATAAGATTATTTAGGGGGCAAGGCGTTACTTATAAGTTTGAAATATCTTATTTATCATTTAATTAAAAGCAAACATGAATATGTGAAAAGAAACTATTCCTCTCTGTTCAATGCAGTTTTTAATAAAATATATTAAGTGTTCAGGTTTTGTTTTTATTATTAGTGAAATATGCGAACTTGTCACGACTTGTTCGCTGAATTGAACAGACGTATTTTGCGTTTTGGTTAAACTCTATACCTTTGAGTACCTAATTATTGTTTTCGTTTCATTTTATACCCTTACATTTTAAAATGGCGGAAGAATTTCCATCAAAACATTTTTTACAATGTTTAATGTTTCATGAGTACCATACAAAAAATTCTGCTACAGTTGCTACAAAAAACATTTATCGTGATAAACTAAAGTGGGTTTTACACGATTCAATTAATTGATCAATTAATTAAAAAAGTTGACTTTCAATTAATTGATGTGTGTAAAGTGTACAAATTTCGTCAATTAATTGGTCAATTAATTGACAAAAAAATTGATCAATTTATTTTGAAAATAGAACAAGTTCTATTTTTCATCAATTTTTTAGGGAATTCTAGGTATATTTTTATCTGTTAAGATATTGCCAACTGTTTAGCTGTAGCATAACCTCCAAATATATATTTTGTGTTTAGTTTTCAAATTTGACGTAACCTTGAACGTTCTAATTTACCATCATCTAGGTTATTTCTTTTGTTTTTGTTTACAGCTCGTAACTTTGTGAAGATTTTTTCAATATTTTCATTCTGATAAATATGTCAACATATTTTACAGTTGGTAATGTAAAGGTTTTCAAAAAAATTGATAAATAAATTGATGTGTGTAAAGTGCTGCTTTTGTTTTCAAGGTTACCAATAAATTTTTCAATTAATTGACAAAAAATTTGATCAATTTGTTTATCAATTAATTGAACTGTGTAAAACCAACTTAAGTGTAAGCACATGTCAAAGGTGGTTTAAAAAATTTAGATCAGCAAATTTATGCTTGGATGATGAACCCTGATCTGAAAGGCCCTATAAAGGAATTCTTTATTATGAGATGTTAAAATCGGGGCAAAGTGTTAATTCTGATCTCTACTATGAACAATTGGATCGACTGAATCAGAACTTTACCAGAAAACGGCCAGAAATTGTGAATAGAAAAGGAATTATTCTTCAACACAACTATTCCCGACTTTCTACATCAAAAAAGACACGTAAAAAATATTCCGAGCTTGGTTGAGGGGTTCTACCTCACCCACCCTACTCACCAGACATTGGACCTTCCGACTATCACTTATTATCACTGGAACAATTTTTAAGAAACAAGACACTTAGGCCCGGTCTTTCCACCTTCAGATAAAGTTCCAGGTAACTATCTGACAGATAAGGTTATTTATAACATCTGCTGAATAAATGACAATACCAGTCAGTAAATCCAATACGTCAGTCTCATTATCCGTTAGATAACTATCCGATAGATACATTTGTATAGAAAGAAGGGATGACATTTATTCAGCAGATGAAGTTATAAATAACCTTATCTGTCAGATAGTTACCTGGAACTTTATCTGAAGGTGGAAAGACCGGGCCTTAGAGATATGGACCATGTTAAAAAGACCCTTGAACATTTTTTTTTCTTCAAAAAGTCAGGAATTTTATAAATCGGAAATATTTTGTTTTCCTGATAGATGGAAGAGTGTTATAGATCACAATGGAAACTATTTTACTCAATATAGTACTTTTTTTTCGATTTGTTTTTATTTTAATAATACCAAATAAACGAAAAAGCTTTCCGGTACATCTAATATATTTGGGATGCTATGGGGAGACCAACCTATAAACAAAGTATCTCACTTATTATTTACGTAACATTAAAAATTTGTACAAAATGTGTGATTTAGAATAAAGAAACGATTATTTTCTGTTCTACTTAAAACTGAAATATCTCACTTATGATTATGTTTCAGCTTTCAGCAAAAATGTACATTACAAAAACCGTACGATGTACGGGTACTACAGCTAGTAAAGCATAAAAGCATAGATTGTTGCATTTGTACGCTGAATGGGAAGACCACAAACGTTGTGCACAAAGAAGTTCTTAATACATGCTAAAAATAATTTAAAGACAAGTCTATTTATTTTATAATTAACTTAATTGAACTTATCCCATATGAATAATGGGTATTCTGCTAGTTAAAAATAAAATTGATGTGAAGTGTGAATTTTCACACATTTCAGCGTTTCGCAGGTATTTAATAAGAGAATGATGATTATTTGAGATGCCAAAAAAAAAAATTATGTTAAAATATTTTTTTTGTTAATTTTAATTCGAATACCTAATACCATTATTTGGGTTTCTAAATATTTGTAGTATTTTTTTTTATATAGCAAGGTTCATTAATATTTTGAAAATTGGGCCTATGGCTTCTATTGGTTCTTTAAGTCATAAACTCCGCCCCTCTGATTTCGTATACATTCAAACATAGAATTAAATTATAATTTCAACACTTCCCACTGGTTATGAAATTTACGCTTTTAAAAATTAAATGCAATATTTGCCAAAATATAACTAGAATTTTGACAAAATAATTTAAACAAAATAAAAATGCAAAAAAAAAACAGAAAAAATAAAATTGACGGGAATCGAACAGTAGTTTGCAACTTACGAAGCGAGAACGTTACCACTGGACTATGAATGCTCACTCGTTTACTGTGTTAATTAGCGGATTAAATATTTTACATATTTTAGTTAAAAACACAAAAAATGCGTTATTTTCTGAAAACATAATCTGATCAAAAATTCCTGTTGTACTATTCCGGTTCACACCAATGTACAGTACTTAGAATTTTAGTTTAAACCATCTGGGCTACAGGGTGTGGGACAACATTTTTTTTGCACAATTTTGGCATAAATCGCATCAAAATAATTTATTTTGCAAATTAAAAATTTGATCGTTAATCCACGTACTAAGGGCTTTCATTTGATACCCTATCAGAATTTTAAAAAAATATTTTTGTTTTCGATGAACACATATTTGTTTATATTTTTAGGGGGGTATGTTTTTTAGATGTTTTAGTATGTTTCCTATGTGCGGGTCAAAGAGTTGTATAAGCATGCCAAATTTCAACTCTCTAGGTTTAGCCGTTTGGCTACAATTTTTACCGAACAGACAGACAGACAGACAGCCAGACGACAAAATGTCGGTATAAGGGTTTTTTGGTCATACCTACAAAACCCAAAAAAGGTCCACACCTCGCAAATTCCAAGTGAAGAGCAAAAAAAAGGTCCTCACTTTCGCAATGTGGCGCCCCTTAGTCAAGCTCATCGGCGCCCTTTTCCTTAGTGCGCTAGGGGCCGTCGCCCCCCCTTACTGCGGCTCTATATGTACTACAGCTAGTAAAGAATAAAAGCATAGATTGTTGCATTTGTACGCTGAATGGGAAGACCACAAACGTTGTGCACAAAGAAGTTCTTAATACATGCTAAAAATAATTTAAAGACAAGTCTATTTATTTTATAATTAACTTAATTGAACTTATCCCATATGAATAATGGGTATTCTGCTAGTTAAAAATAAAAACCAAATATTAATGAAAAAAGAACTTGTTTTTCCTTAATTTTGTAGTGTTTACACGTAGTAAATATAAAAGAAAATGAACGATGATTCGTTGAAACCTTTTTCAAGATTTTATCGATAGCTAGAAATGTCAAACGCAGTGGCGTGCGCCCTTGTATTTTGAGGGTTTTATTGATTATCTCGACAGGTTGACTTGTTCAGTTGAACAGACGTTAAATTCACACCCTTGATTTAGTTGTCACTTTCGCTTCATGATTTTGACGCTTGGATTGATGTTATCTTGAGTAGTTTATCTTAAAATGTTTATCAGGGATATGTTTTTGTAAGAACATATGTCAAAAAATAAAGGAAATTTATCAAGTTTTTGATAAGTTTTTATAACTAATAAAAACTTCTAACAAAACATAATTTATATAATATCTACGAAAATATTTTGCTATGGTCTAGTACAGCGATTCCCAACCTGTGGTAAGCGTACCCCTTGGGGTACATAGTGGACCAGTTGGGGGTACGTAGGGATATGCGATACTGAGAAAGTATCGATAATAATGAATGAGAAGTATCGATATCGGCATCGTATCGAAACAAAATATCGATGCTTTCAAGTATCGAAAGGAAAAATGAATATATTTTCTATAAAACGTAAAAAACATTTTATTCTTATATTAACAATATAATTGTTTTACAATAATAAATAGATTAAAGTATAAACGCTATTCCAAAAGTTTAGGCGGAACTAAATGGGAATTTCGTTCTTTTAAGTTGTCACGAGTCACGAGAACGGACCTTGCTTGGGTTATTTCATTTTTCAGGTTAGTATGTGAAAATTTTAAATTCCAACAGTGAAACTGTTCTGTGAGACACCATGGAAACGAATGACATTTATTAAAAATTCTAATACTCTTTTACATGTTTTGAAGACAAAAGAAATTAATCTATTCTATTAATCAATCTATTCTTCTATGTAGGGGGGGTTGACCATGATGACATAAATACAGTTTTACAGGATGCATTAAATGAAGCAACGCAATGGTTCATCGCTAATAGTCTAAGCCTAAATTCATCAAAAACCGAATCTATAGTATTTAGTCTAAATAGAACTGTTTCTGATGATACTCACTATAGGTGTAACAATGTAAAGTTTCTTGGTTTCTATTTAGATGAGCAGCTTAACTGGAAAGATCACATAAATTGTGTTGCTAAAAAATGAATACCTACAACTTTATGTTAAGCAAGATCATCAATAACGTATCGTTCCATGTAGCTAAAATAGTGTATTTTGCCTATATACAATCAGCTATGCAATACGGCATAATATTGTGGGGAAATTCTGTGGATTGGATCAGAATTTTCAAACTACAAAAACGGTCGATACGAATTATTTTCGGAGCTTGATATTTTAATTTTTCCATCGCTATACATCTTAAATTTACTGATATATATCAAAGAAAATATCAGTATGTTCCCAAAAAATAATTCCCTGCATGATCACAATACTAGGCATAAAAATGATATTCGTATTCAACTAGTGAAATACAAGGTGACAAAAAATTTGCCTAGCTATATTGGAGCAAAACTTTTCAATAAATTGCCCGAATGTATACAAAGGCTAAACACAGCAAAATTTAAGAAGTGTTTAAAGATGTTTCTTATAAAAAAGGTGTCTATAGTATACAGGAATACATGGACTTAGATTTAAAAGGGGTGGCAGACCATATTCTGTAAAGTTTGATTAGTAATCATATTATGACATAAGTTATGTATATTTTGTACCTCAACTTAAATAAAATATTATTATTATTATAATAAATGGAAGAAACTTTTATTAAGAATGACAAAAAATTAAAATGCAATGTAAAGGACATTTTATAATGATAATCTAGAATTTGCAATGTGAGTATGATTTACAAAACTTAAACAAAATGATCAAAAATTCGAATTAATAGATAAAATTACTAGATTTCAAAATTGTGTTCCGCCTAAATGTCCGAGAAGCATAAATTTTCAGGAGAGGCAAAAAACTTGCTACAATCATTATTTTAGAACTCTGTTTTATGAAATTTTCATGAAATATCAGTAATAACAATTTCAGTTACAATGGGCAAAACATTTTATGATTATTTTATAATTTTTTATTATTTACGGAAATAATAAAACAAAAAAATAAAAAAAAAAAAAATCCGAAAATCGGACTTAGGAGGTTTTACAAGTAAGCCGACAATATGCTGTTCACTTTTGTAAAAATTAACTAAGAGAAAATTTTGATTTCAGTTGTTTGCACCTCTGAAACTCTATGTCAGGTTGGTATTAAAAAATGGTAAACAATGGCAGAACCGCAGTAAGGAAAACTTGCGCTAGGGGCAAAACTGTGTTTTGGCGCCCTTGGCAAAAAAAAGGTGGTCCTCACTTCCCAAAATCCAAGTGATGAGCAAAAGAAAAAGGTCCTCACCTCCCAAAATTCAAGTGATGAGCAAAAAAAAAGGTCCTCACCTTCGCAATGTGGTGCCCTTTTCCTTAGTGCGCTAGGGGCCGTCGCCCCCTCTGCCCCCCCCCCTTACTGCGGCTCTGAACAATGGTAAGGCAATGGCGCTTATAGGTCTGAGTGATTGTTTAAAATATAATTAAATACTCCACTCTTCTTCATTGCAAGCATCGAGAAAAAGCAGTTTAGTAAGATTTTGCGCAGAAACCTATTTCTGTCTCTGAATACAGTGGCTCCTGCTTTTGAAAATAGGAGGAACTCACCTCTGAAGGAACTGACGTCGCTACTACAGGCAAAAATTTTTGAGCAATTTTATATAAGTTAGGGAAGACTTCAACGAATGTTTATTCGAGTACTATGTCCTGCGCCATTATACCTGCGTACCTAGTGCTACTAGTTTTCACCAGAATACAAGATTAGAAGTTAGATCTTATTTTAAAAAAAATAATAATAATAATCACATATTTATGTGTGTATAAATATAAATTATTCGATATTGTTAAAAAAACGATTCGATACGATACTGGGTAAAATGTACTGATATTAGTAAAGTATCGGAAGATTAGTATCGATACTAAAATCGCGATATCGAATGAAAAATATCGATACTGGTATCGTATCAGTAGTATCGGAATGGCCAGTCTATGGTCGGTGTCTAACACAGTAATTAGGGTCTTCATTAGACTCATTATGAGCGTATTAAAAATGGATAAAGTACGATTTTCGGTTTTGACAAGTTCGGCACATGAATAAAATGAATAGTTTTTATTGAAAACAAGTGCCGCTCGCAAGCGACAGTGACGGCTTAGGCCTATCTATGTCCTAGCTCTAGTTCGGGTCTATTCTGTATCTTTTGTGGTTAAAAAGATTAGGTTAAAAATGATGGTTAAAAAGTAACATTTTAACTAGGCGTTAAAATTTGAACCTTGTTTCTTATTCTGTATGTCAGGTTATAACCCAAGCGTTAAGTTCTAACATTTTAACCTTATGGTTAAAATTATGTTGTGAAATTATCTACAAGGGAAGGTATTTTGCTAGTGTAAGTGTGGATTTAATGTAAACATGTGTTATGGTTGAATCATGAATGAACAACGATCAAATATAATAAATATATATTGCGGAAATGTACAATATTTATACATAAATAATTATGGTTGGCATAAGCATAATAAGTATAGGCTTTTCATTCTTCTATATGAAGATACTTTTATTTTCAGGTTATGTTTACCTTATTTTTATTTTTAAACAGAGAAATCAAAATTTATAAATGTATCACTATTTTAAAGTTTTAAATATTTACTTGCAATATATTGGGAAATCTTTTGGTTCTTCTCAGATTTTCAAACAACATTTGTAAAACGAGATATTCCGTATAAGTTTTAGACAAATGAAAATATTTTAAAATGTTTCTTCTGGTAAATTAAAAGGGTCACTCATATCACGCAGTTGCCTTTGTTTAATTTGATCTGATCTCCTAAAAAGCATTTTTATATATTTTTTTTATTCACCTATATTACTTTTTTTACTTATTAACCTCTTGATGTTCAATTTGTTCAAGTAATAATTGGTTTAAAATAAACAGACTTGCCATGATTAATTCTAAAAATGCATTTTTTCTGGCTATTTGACGTTTAGAGGTTAGAATTACAGCTGGTTAAAAATTAACGCCATGTATTTGGCTGGAGTTAAAACTCCGAATATAACCTACTGAATTAACCACATTGAGGTTAAAATTTAAACGTCATAGAGTTACAGAATAACAAAATATTGTAAAGCGTGGTTAAAATTTTTTAACTTCGACCTTGAGGTTAATTTTTAACTTTTTAAGATACAGAATAGACCCGGTTATGAGGTTACCTGGACGCACAAATTCTGATATGAATCAGCTAATGAAATACTTATAAAATTCGTATTGTGTAGTGTAGATAAGTGTTTCTCAACTAAAAACGCACCGCGGACCAGTAAAATACATAATTTTCTAACGCGGACCACTTATAATAATTGTTGGTTCATTTTTTGCAAGAAAGTAGATATATTTAATGTGCTACTAAATATATTTATTTTATTTGTAGAAAATCACAGAAAGGTTACAGGAAATAAACAAAATATAAATTATTTACATAAAAAAATGTGCATAAAAATAAAAAAATAACTGCAAAAAACATATACGACATTTTTCGCGGACCACTAAAATTTTTCTGCGGACCACCTGTTGAGAAACAATGGTGTAGATCACAATATAGTGTAGTGTAGATCAGTGTTCTTCAACCTTTTTGCCTCCGCGGATCGGTGAAAACAGGATCAATATTTCGCGGATCGGCTGAAAGCTAAGACACAAAAAAAACCAATATATATATTAAATAAATTATTATTATTATTATTATTATTTATATAATATAGTCATTTATTATTATATAGGTATATGTTATACAGTTACATAATTTTAGTGCGACATCTACTGTTGCTTCTTTGTTAAAAAATTTGATATACTAGGCTGTAGAATTGTTTCTGAGAGCCGAAGCGCTGCGTTAAAATCCATTCGATTTCTCTGTTTGGTTTTTATTATTGACATGGCTGAAAAAATCTTTTCGCACAAATAGGAAGTCGAAAAAATGACTAATAATTTGATGGCTTTATAACTCAAAGATGGATTTTTTTTTTCCCTAGCGATTTCTGAAATTGAGACAATGATTGTATTTTATGTCTGGACACCAGAGTGACATCACAAGACAACTCGATCAGCTTTTCTTTTTCACGAGGATCAAGTATGACTTAACATCTTGACACGTATCATACATGACTTTATATCTTTCAAGAATGGATTATTAATCCAGAGGTTACCTCTACGAGGACTCTCATTTTTAGGGAAATAATTATTAAAATATTTAGCTAATGCTCTTGAATGTTGACTTTTTGTTGAATATGACTTTCTGGTTGACATCAGCAGCAATCAAAAATTCTTCCAAAAGTGGAAACATTTTTATATCTTCCTCTTATAACCGACTATTCCAAAGAGCTAGCTTCTTCAGAAGTATGAAAAATAACCGCGATTGGCGTTGTATTGGGGCTAGTAAATATTAAATAAATCATGGTTTGGACAAAAGTTAGCTTCTGCGTCGACTAAAAAAATGTGCTATATAATCTTGAACAGAGTGTGCATCTATATGATTCGATCGAAATATTTCGCGGACCGGAAGGAATTTTCTGCGGACCACGGGTTGAAGAACACTGGTGTAGATCAATTGCACTTGACGGAAAGTAAAGATTATACTGTGTAATCTTAATAAATTCCAGATACGATCCTGTATAAGAAAATACAGCTATCATCAAACTGTCTGAAGCATATTTATAAGTACAGAAGTACTCAATTGCTCATACTATTTATCTGGTTGTCACTGAGATATGCTTAATTAACATACTGAGCACATCTTAATGAGTAAATAACATAAGACGATTTACGACCGGTACTAAAACAAATCGAAATGTGCAACTAATCTGTTTCACATTAGTAATACCTTCTTAATGTATATTTAACTAACTACATTATTATTTCGTAGAATATGTAAAATATACTTGAAATTCGTCATTCGAGACGATATCTTAAATGTCGTATTTAAATTAGCTTCCATAAATAACTTATTTAGTTTTTAACTCAGTATAAGGTATTAAAGATGCAAAAATTAATTTTTGACCAGGTTTCAGTGGCAGTGCTAGCATGGGGCCTGGGGGGGGGGGGCTCCCAAAAATTGCTCTGGTCCCCAGAAATGATGCTTGGAGAAAAATTTCGTCACTCACTTATATGAATACCTTTTTACCGATCTCCAACATATATAAGGGAGGTATTGTGATCGGTAACCAGACAACTGATGCCGTAAGACAATTCGGGCCGCTCACAATTGGGGCTTTTCACAATTGGGGCCATTAACAACTGAGGCGATGGACAATTCGGGCCGTACACTATTGGGGCTTTTCACAATTGGGACTGTTAGTAATTCGGGTCATTAACAAATCGGGCCGTTCACAATTGGGGCTTTTGACAACTGGGGCCATAACTATAAGAGCTAGAGTCTTCTTTTGTTTAAAATAAAAAATAATTATTTTACGAGTTGGATTAAGTAAATTTGTGTGTTCTTTTGAAAAAAAAACAAAAATTAAGGGTTGGATTAAGTAAATTTTCGTGTTCATTTCGTGTTCAAGAAATTGTATTGTAAGGGTTAGATTAAGTAAAATTTAGTGCTCTTTTGACTATATAAATAAAAAATGTATTTTAAGGGTTGGCTTAAGTAAATATAAGTGTTCTTTTGAATAAATAAATAAAAAATATATTTAATTTTAGAAGTAAATATTTTGTAACTAAATTTAATTAATATGAGTCCGTATAAAATGTACTTAATCAAACCATTAAAATATTTTGTTTTCAAAAGAACACTTTAAAGAGCAATTTAATTTATGCCAACTTGTAAAATAAATATTTTTTATTTTAAACAAAAGAAGACTCTAGCTCTTATAGTTACAGCCCCAGTTGTCAAAAGCCCCAATTGTGAACGGGCCATTCACAATTCGGGCCGATTTGTTAATGGCCCGAATTGCTATTAGTCCCAATTGTGAAAAGCCCCAATTGTGTACGGCCCGAATTGTTCATCGCCCCAGTTGTTAATGGCCCCAGTTAAAAATAGTCAAAACTTTATGTAGGAACCTCAATTCGTGAAGATCTATGTATCTAAATGTCAAAATCGGTATGATCACAATGCTTCCACGTTTTGACTATTTTTAGCATGATGTCTGTCTGTCTGTACACGTGCAGAGCAAATTCGGCTTAAAGGATTTTTATGAAACTTCATATTTAAGCTTTTCACATCAATGGCACGAGTTGATCAACTTTTGGTAAAAATCGGTTGACTAGAAATGGGAGTTTACTCGTGTCGATTTTAACTATTTAACAGAAATTATATTTCGAAAAAAATTATTTAAGAAAAGTTTCTAAAAAAGTACTACATACATACAAAAGTAGTACATTTTTTGATAAAGCAACAAAAATTACACAAGTACTTTGTGATGGCGGTTGGTCCTGTGGTGGCCACAGCTGATTTTTTTGAATAGTGTATTTATTTTAGAAAGACGTTGAAATTATAATTTCATTTCAATTTATTCTCGCCAAACATGTAGATAACAGATAATTTAATACTCTTCTTGTATGGTTTAGCCGTGAAGAATATAAAAATCAGTATTCATTCGGAGATCGAGAAAAGAATATCACTATGTTTCGACGTATGTTAAGACGTATTTTTGAATATAATGACTTAAATCCAGTTTTTTTTGCCGAAATATTGTTTGGACTTATAAATATTAAGACAAAACTTCTGACAGATACACTTCTCGCCAGGCATCAACTGTCGTACGCAGCGCCGCCAACGTTAGTTTGAGTCGCGAATTGTACTTAACAATAAAAAAACTAATACTAATAAAAAACCATACAATAATTATACACTACAACTTACGTAGCATACTAACTTCAGGTTTAATTAAATTTAAATAAAAGGCTTTTAAAAACACTAAACTATTTAAATGTTTATCGTTTAAACGTGAACGCAGTTTGGTGCAGAATTTGGCGCTTAATGAAAATGTTCTTTCGGCATAGGTGGATGTTGCTTTAATAGTGAATAGTGCACTCTGGCGCACTAACTTTCTCATGCGCATTGCGTCTGGCGCCAATTCATTTCTTTATGTTTGATATCTAATGAAAAAGAAAAGTCTACTTGGTAGCATACATTATGCATCTATCTACTGATATTTTTTTAATCTAATAAAGCCTTTATTCAAGAATAATACATTTGTTGCCACATTTGAGAGATTTTCTTTTTACCTTTGTATCTTTTTTCTTAAGGATTAATTTCTTAAGGAAAACCGAAAACCGCGGTTTATTTTTGCGGTTTTACGGTTTCGGTTTTTGCACTGAAAAACGCGGTTTTGCGGTTCGGTTATAACCGTTTCATAAACACTATTATTGATAGTTGCTTGACATACTATGTATTGATATACATAACTGTACGAGATATATTTATTGGTTCTCAATCAATCGATCGGCATCTGAATTCTGGGCAAGTACATAAATATTTTGTGATTTTTCTTTGGCAGTGCCACGACTCGATTCTGCCTAGAACCGAACCTGTACATGTTATTTATGTTATTCAGATCCATCATTGAAAATATATAAAAAGTTTATATTCATGAAAACATGACATGAAAAGTATAGTCATATGTTCACTTTTCATATTTTTTATCATTTAGCCTTGGTTCTGCCATTTTCATTGTCAATAGGGACTAAGAAAAAAAATCTAATTTAGAACACGGTCATGCTTCTGATGTTAAACATTAATTTCAATACTACATGCTTATTTAGTTTTCATTATTTGTTAGCATTTCATTCACAGAACTTTTTATCGCTGAAATAATTGACGAAAATATTACGTTACATTTTTAATTTAAGTTATTATTGTTATTGATAAAGCAATTTCAGCACTTTTTTTGATTTTAACAACACTATAAAGTGTTTTATAATTGTTACCAATTTAAATTTTTATTAACAGTAATTCGGTACTGTTATAATTTATCAGATCAAGAAAGACTGATGCAAAGATACAAAGATCAAGAAAGACTGCATCTGTCTTTCTTAACACATAAACGTCACATAAATGGCAAACTCACGTGGGAAAAATTACAATTCAGCACTACATGGAACCATATAAAAAAGACTGAAGAGTGCTTTTCGCAGAAGAATATGTATATGTATATGAGAAGAATGGGTATATGTCCCTAGTAATGACGTTTGGCCAATAGAAATACGACTTGCTGTCGGTTCTACGTCCGTTGCTTAGAACGAAGCAACGTTGCAACGAAGCGACTGTACGAATTTTGGTTTCTGCGCAAGTGTCGTTACTGGCCAGTTTTCGTGGGAAGAACACTCTATCACACATCTTCCTCAAATCGGGAACACGACCTGTTTGGATAAGGTCAAATTAAAAGGAAAAAATGTACACCATATATATACTGATGGATCAAAATCAACCAATGGTATAAACCGTTTGCTGCTGCTGTTGATCGCTAGCAAGGGTATGAGCGTGAGTTCAAAGCCTATGCCAAATAATTTGTGCAAAAAATATTTATACAAATAACAGGTTTTGCTTAGTTGTTTGTAACCGGCTATAAACTGTAGGTGCCTTTTGTGTACGCTAAAAAATTGATGTAATACTAACTAGAGATGGGTATTTCATGAACGAAGAGGCTCACTGAACCGATTCAGTACACTGACCGAAGTGACATGATTCACCAAATTGAAATGAGCCGACTCACGGCTCACTGCATAGTTTCAAGTTTCAAAGATACGATTGATCGGGCGATTGTGAGCTGTGACTGGAGTGAGCCAGATCTGGATCGATGTCATGTTGAACTTCGCAAGAACTCGGCCTGTAATGTATTATCATAAAGTGTATTTGGCATCAATTTGTAGGGCAGTCTATTTGAAACTAATAGGCTTAGTCTGTACTTTCTTGCAACCATACTATATAAAAATATTAAAAATATTGCCCAAATCCCAGATGTCCGATTTGTAAGGGCAATAAACATCGCCATAAACTAATACAGTAGTTACATAAATTGAATTGTTTGTTTACTATTAACCCGGCAAAAATGTTAGATAATTCACTTCTATAGATTTTTATTTATTTAACTTAACCGGCTGAACGACGTTCTATCTACATATTGAAAACCAACAATCGTATTGAACGAACGACCGACAACTGACCGTCCTGTGTCTCGGGAACAAGTTTACTTAGCCGGATCAATGAGCCGAAATCTTAAAACCGACATGAGTAAACTTCCATTTCTAGTTAACCGATTTTTACCAAAAATTGATCAACTCGTGCCATTGATGTCAAAAGCTTAAATATGAAGCTTCATAAAAATCTTTTTGCCGAATTTGCTCTGCACATGTACACAGACCGACAGACAGACTGACCGACAGACAGACCGACCGACAGACAGACCGACCGACAGACAGACAGACAGACAGACAGACAGACAGACAGACAGACAGAAAGACAGACAGACATACAGACAGACAGACAGACAGACAGAAAGACAGACAGACATCATGCTAAAAATAGTCAAAATGTTAGTAGGGTCTCAATTCGTGGAGATCCATCGAAATCTCGAAATGTCAAAATCGGTATGATCACAATACCTCCCTTATATATGTTGGCTCTCGGTAAAAAACTAGCGTTATAAATTTTTTCTCCTATGACTACGTAGGTGTGCCGTGAAATTTTTCTTCTTTGGAAAATGTGCCACGAGAGTAAAAAGATTGGGAAACACTGATCTAAATCGTAGCAAAAAAAATACATAGTACCTACTTGTACTCCTGAGAATAATCTTTAACCCTTTACCGCATAGTGTGCCATATATGGCACATTCCGATTTTTATTTTTTATTTTACTTTTAAAACTGAATCAGAACGTTACTTCATGAATGTTCATATATGGCACATACACAGCAATGGATCCTGCAGTATCTCAAGTAATGGGCTGCAATAGATTTGAGGATATCAAGCGGAATTTGCACTTCAACGATAACTCTGAATTTATTGAGAAAGGACAACTAGAACATACGACCTTTTCTTTCACAAATTTGAGGGCGACTGCTTTTAATCCCTTATGAAGAACACCTAGCAATTGACGAGCAAATAATACGGAATCATTTTCTTTTGTAACATTATGTAGAATCATAATATTCTATGTATGGCACAAACCCTAAATTATTATTTAAATTAATATTTTTTTCAAAAAAATAATAATTAATAGTTTAAATATATTTTTTAAATTAATTTTTCTATCAATAAGAACCAATTCCTAATGCCCATGAATTATTTCAGCCAAAAATAAAAATTCATGCCGTAAAGGGTTAAGACGAAAATAAGATAATTCGTTCTTGGTTTGACTGACAACATATCTGCTAATCCTAAACGTGAGGTGACTTGTTCGACCTATAAGTTCCTGTTCAGTTACAAATCAACAACTGATTTCTTAACCTATCTAAATAACAAGCTGTCATTATTAACAATGCGTAATAAATGCCAAACAACGCCAATAAATTAAAACAATAAATAACGAATAATTAAACCATACCACGCCTAAATTTTTTTATTGATCTCATATTTAAAGTGTAAATAATCCTAAAAATGCATTTCTTAAAGGTCATACAAGTCTAGGTCAGATATTTAATGTCACTTGTAGAACGAGGCACGCATATATTTTGGAATAAACGACAGAACCCGTTATCCTTTCGTTATCTAATACATATTTACATAGTACAGTGGCTCACAACATTTTTATACACGCTAAATTGACAGTTGATATTGATGGCATGATTTTTCACTTCGTTCATAAAAGAATGTTATAACCTTGAACTCTTCTTTAGGTTTTCTTTTTTATTTATGAAGCAGTAAAGCTTGATACCAGTTTATTTTTAGGATTTCATAGGTATATCCCAGAAACCCTTATACCGTTATTTGGGTATCTGTTTGTACCATGAGTTAAAAAAAATACATAAAATTTGGCTATGGAAAATAAAAGTGATGTCAACAAGCTTTAGAATTAATTAACTGTCATTTTTTTGTTGTTGTCATAAGTTTATATTGTTTTATAAAGCTTGCAGTGTGCCGAACGACGTAGCGTAGTGGTAACACACGTGCCCTGCGTTGCTACGGTCTCGGGTTCGAATTCTGTTCAGGCATGGAATTTTCATTACGAAAGCCAGGACATTTCTATCCTGGCTAATTGCCTTCTTAGTAATGGCCATAAACGTAAAATAAAAAAATCAGCTGTGGCCACCACAGGACCGACCGCCATCATAAAGTACTTATATAAAATACATTCTAGCAGCAGAGTAGAAATAACTTGGCCTAATATTTTCTAACAGAGATATTATTTATCATGACCATGGAAACGTTACATATAAGTATGAAAAAATTGAGACTTGGAAAAAATTTCGAAAAATTGTACAGAAATTATTCGAAATTTTTCGTTTTATCAAAAAACCTCTCAAATAAAAGTTATTAGTTATTGCTTTTATATCAACTTTTGTTTAATAATTTTTTTCTAAATATTTTTCTGTTGTGAAATATTCACAAAAATCTTATAATCCACACGAGTAAACTCCCATTTTTAGACAACCGATTTTTACCAAAAGTTGTACAACTAAGTCTCAATTTTTTCATACTTGCATGTAACGTTTCCGTGGTCATGATAAATAATATCTCTGTTAGAAAATATTAGACCAAGTTATTTCTACTCTGCTGCTAGAATGTATTTTATATAAGTACTTTATGACGGCGGTCGGTCCTGTGGTGGCCACCGCTGATTTTTTTTTGTTGAAATCATATTTGATATATTCTCCCCTCGATATGTTTTTTGTACTCTCAATAGTTTTCTATACGTGGGTCAAAGAGTTGTACAAGCATGCCGAATTTCAACTAGGTTCAGCTGTTTGGCCACAATTTCTACCGGACAGGCAGATAGGCAGACAGATATATAGACAGACACATGAGTGACGTTATAAGATTTTTTTGTCATACCTACAAACCCTAAAAGACAGAAATTCATGACTTTCTAGAAGACTTTTTTCGATCATATTGTATAGGTAGTTAAATTTTAAAAGTTTGAAAAACGCTGATACATCTTTTTTTGAAAACGGATCTTGAAACATTTAAAATATTTAAATAAAACGACGTATTAAAATACTATAGTTTTTTAGCAAGGTCGACTAGAAATTTTTAGTATATAGTGAATTGTTTTTTATAAAATTGGTAGTGCTACCGGTTCCACTTTTTGTTATGAAAGTAGAAGTATATTATTAAGGCCGCTAAATGACAATAATATTAATGTACTGTTAACTCTAATAATTTATCATATTGCGCATATTTTAGAGGTTAAGAGTGAAAATGGCATGTAATAATTTTTGTAAAATTATTACGTAAGAATTAAGCGGATGTAAAAACTGCAGTACAGGTTTCTTTTTAGTTTTTTTTTTATACCTTTTTAATTGATTATGAATGCAGTTTACCAAACTCGTTCAACGTGTCTAAATCCGGGTTTAAAGAGGTTCATAAAAATAAAAAACTGTGGTCAGTACATAATTTTCTGTACAGTAACAATGATAGTAGTATTATTAAACGCATTTCATTTGATACCCTATTATTCTTCTTCTTCTTATTTTTTTTTAAATACTGGGTGTTGAGGGTTTCTTTAAGCATTGCTTTATTATAAGAGATATGAAGGAGGTTTAATTAGGGAAAATTTCTCTACAAATAATAATATTAAATTGAAAAAACATCAAAAAAATTGATGTGAAGTGTGAATATTCACACATTTCAGGGTTTCGCAGGTATATAATAAGTGAAGGTGGCATGCTGAGTGTGTAGGACAAATTTTAGTTTGTAGTAATCACGGCATAATGAACGATATTTTTAAAATAATTTATCGTCTGTTAATCATATAATAAGACTGGTTATTAAATTTACGCTCTTAAAAATTAAATGCAACATTTGTCAAAATATAACTAGAATTTTGACAAAATAATTTCAACATAATAAAAATGCAAAAAAAAAAACAAAAAATAAAATTCACTCCGTACTCGAAACCCTTCGTTTCCAGCGAGTTTTAGCTTACGACACCAGTGCTCTAACCACTACGCTATCGTACGCCTTGCATGTGGGTGTCTTACATCGGTATAAATTTTGTACTTTGTGAACCAAAACCACAAAAAATGCGTTATTTTCCGAAAACATAATCTGATCAAAAATTCCTGTTGTACTATTTCGGTTCACACCAATATACATTACTTAGAATTTTTTTAGATTTTTAGTTTAAACCATCTGGGCTACAGGGTGTGGGACAAAAAATTTTTTTGCACAATTTTGGCAAAAATCGCATCAAAATAATTTATTTTGAAAAAATAATTAATCCACGTACTAAGGGCTTTCATTTGATACCCTACTGAAAATTTAAAAAAAATATTTTTGTTTTCGATGAGCACATATTTGTTTATATTTTTAGGGGGGGTATGTTTTTTAGATGTTTTAGTATTTTTCCTATGTGTGGGTCAAAGAATTGTATAAGCATGCCAAATTTCAACTCTCTAGGTTTAGCCGTTTAGCTACAATTTTTACCGAACAGACAGACAGACAGACAGGCAGACAGACAGACAGACAGACAGACAGACAGACGACAAAATGACGGTATAAGGGTTTTTTGGTCATACCTACAAAACCCTAAAAACGAATTAGTAAAACATAATATAATATTTAGCAGCCTATATTCTTTAGTCTGTCGTTTAGAAAATGTTATTCTCTCTTGCAAATTATAAGGGCACTATGGGTCTAAACCAGTGTTGTAATGTATCTAGGTACATTTTAAAATATGTATCTGTATCTGTATCTAGATATTTAAATCAGTATCTAAGTATCTGTATTTCAGGTACTTTTTTCAGATACTTTCCTATTTTGTCTTTTTCAAGGTCTTTTTACAAAATATGTCCTTACGATTTTTCAAGTTGGTAATACATTTAGCATCATTCAGATATTTGAATTTTAAGTTTAAATTAACCAATCAGCGACCAGACAAAAATATAATAAATAAAATTGTTGTTTTATTTTTGTCATCCTAAATACTCATTTAATAATCAGTAATTTATTAGCGAACAAAAAATGTTCGAGATATCCACTGAAATTGGAATAAAAAAGTGATTTTTTTAAAGATTACATAGGTATATAGTTAGTTAATATTTCTGACACACAGCTTCAAAGGCTATTTGTGTTTATTTTAAGAGTAATAATAGTACATAACTTATTTTTTATTGTGAACAAATATATTCCTTGCTCTAGTTATTTCTTTTTTTTTGTGGTGTTTTCATTTTTCCGAAAGTATCTTAAAAGTATCTTGAAGTATCTAGATACTTTATAAAAAAAATGTATCTGTATCTAGATACTTTTTAAAATTTGTATCTGTATCTGCATCTAGATACATTTTTCCTCAAGTATCTGTATCTGTATCTAGATATATTTTCAAATGTATCTATTACAACACTGGTCTAAACCCACTATTAAAAAAGTTATTAAGACTTTATTAAATAAGTATATTCCAAGTAAAACAAATATAATCTCCATGTTTCATAGCCACCTGTGTACTGAGAAGAAATATAATTAAATATACTTTAAAAAAATAAGTTATACTTATTGTACTTGGTAGTCTATTTTTTCCACCATTTACCGCGATTCACAATATAGGTGCTGGGGGTAAAAATGATAAAATTTTCGTAAGGAACACGTATAGTAAGTGGTATTCTATTATCATGAAGTATAATATTTTTCGACGAAGATTTAAACTATAAACAATCATGTTGAAAAAAATGTTGACATATTATTTGTACACAAAATTATAAATATAAAAGTTATTTGAAACCTATAAATAAATGTATACGGATTTTGCAATGCCTTACACCAATCAACACGAGCCTTGTTTTGAGCTTCGGTCAAATTATGCGGAATCCATCGGGAACAGATCTTTTTCACAGCTAAATGTTCATGCAAAATCGAATGTATTTCAGTCTGCGATATGCCAAAGGATGCCTCTATCCCACGGTAAGTTACATGCCGATCATCTTCAATCGTTTTGCGCACAGTTTCGATGTTTTTTTGAATCACAACCGATTTTAGTCGACCTTCACGAGATTCATCACTGACGCACGACCACGACGAAATTCTGCAAACCAATTGTAAACAGTCTTTTCTGATGGTTCTTCATTACCAAAAGTTGAACGAAGCGAATCTATGCATTGCTGTTGAATTAGGCCTTTACTAAAATCGTAAAAAATCATCCAACGAAAACTTTCACGAGTAATATCAATTTTTTCACAAACATTTTTTTAAACGCTCACTGTCAACAAACTACCCGGTCAATTTATAAGCTGCCACTGATATGCCAATAAACAAATGTCAAATTTTACGAATATAGTAATGACATATTTAAATATTGCCATCTAGTGGTCGTTGTAAAAACATAAAAGGTAACCCTCGTATTGGGTAACCCTCGTATTATAACCCAAAATGAAACATCTTATGGTAAAAATGTATATAAATAGCTCGGGCACCCCAGCCCAATATAATTATTAAAATAACTTTATCAACCCCATCCCTTTTTATATTTATTTTTTATTAATTAAAATAAATTTAAACATGTAATCATTGCAATTATTGATAATAATAAATAAATAACAAATTTTCTCTGTTTAAATATAGAAATATTATAAACAAATATTAAAATTTATCAAAATGATATAAAATTTGCGTGCTTGAAAATAATTAAATAATTAAAATAAAATCCAAAACTAATGTGTAAAATTATAAATTGTATAACCTCGACCTAGACCTTTATACTGGTGATGATAACAAGTTATGAATGCTTATTGCCTTCGTACGACCTTACTTGGAAGTTAACTTAATAATATATATGGGATATTTTATCTACCTTTTATGCTATCATAAGCACATTTTATAATTTCTAACTAATAATCAACAAACTTGCATATTTATGCACACTTTACTTTTCTGATAAAGAGCACGTGCGAATTTTTCCAAAATAAAAATTGATATTGGTCACCAACCGCGAGATTGGTGACACTACTACAAAAATAACATGTGTTGGGTTTCAACAAAATACAAGCTGGTTGAAGTTATAGTATTTCCAAAATAAAATGGCCACTCTTGTTAATGCGGCAATGGGTTTATGGCAGTAATCTTAAGACTTATTGCTGTAAAAAGAATATAAGATGCACAGTGCCGGACCGAGGCAATCTTGTACCCCGGGCGAACCCGTGGTTTTGGCGCCCTAAAATTTTTCAAGATTCTAAAATTGATTGACATAAAAAAAATAATAAAAAATAAAATAATTAATAAATCAATTTTTATTCACAAAAGTATTAAAAAAAAAAAAAATCAAAACTTAATAATTACAATAAATAATTATTTCACTAATATTGATTTATTTCTAAGCAGGCGATACACCTCAAAAATCTAATAGGTAGGTAATAATAATTCATTTATTCAAAAAAAAAATTTCTTGAAAGATAAAATGTGATCGCGAAAAGCAGAGGACAAAGGAAAAGGCCACGTAGCTGGATCATTATATTGAAAAATACTTTCAGAAATGTAGTCTACATTTTCCTCAGTATTTGTCAATTATTCGAAAATTGTCATTTCTCTAACATCTGATAATTGAAATGATAATTCTTTAGTTTCGTTTGAGTTAATAGCACTCAAATTTATATATCAAATTTTAACATCTGCATTTTGTGATGTACCTTCTCCAAAAGCATTTTTAAGCAAATTTGAATTAGATACATTTGATTGCAGATAGTTGGATAGATATGTTGCACTTTTAGAAAATTAATTTTCTCTTTCCAATTTTCATTTACGGTTTTGTGATCCAGATAATTTTTTATGTGTCGAAAATTCCAAATTACTACAAAAAGTTTAATAAGTAGAACATGCATTTTAAGTTTATAAAATGTAAAACTTACCAATGTTATTAAAATAAATTTCAGATATAATAACTAATAATGAAAGATAATTAAAAATAATTAACACAAAAGTACGATAATTTTTATATAAACAGGTTAGTTTTGCACATTTCGAAATATATGCTTGTTGTCACTAGCAGAATATAACAAAAAACTGACGAAACTATATGAAATTAAACACGTTTATTCTAAACGGATTTTTTTTTATAGCTTTCCATTTAAATCATTAAGTACGTATTGTAGCAAATAACCGGAATAACCTATTAAAAAAATCATTAAGTAACTTAGGGTGTTTTGATGTTGTAAGCAATATATTATATCGCAAATAATTAAATTTATTTTTACATTTTTCTATTGTAGAGAATAGTAATGCACTTAATAAGTATGTTATATGATAAAAATATCAAATAATTGTCAAATTGGTATATCTAACTCATTTTTCACAAAAAGTTTACTTAGTGACTTTTACCTTTAAACCGACGATATGATCCTAGTTTTGCTAATGACTTCTTAGGTGCGCCCTTATCAACGAAGTGTCTCGCTACTCCTCGCCCCGCGCTTTTTTCCGCGGCACGGCGTTCACAAAAAATCGTATACCATGTCACTTTCTTTTCATATTCTTTGGTTACAGTTTATTTTTCAAAAGATAAGAAGCCTTTATTTTATAAGTATGCTATTGATATGAATGAATAAAAACATTGCCAAATTAATAAATAACAAATAATTTTATATATAAAACATAATACCTAAATCAAATGCAATTTATTTATATTGTCCGATTCTTATTTTGGCGCCCCTGTAAACCTGACAGACCGGGCGGTCGCCCGGTCAGCCCGCCCGTTAATCCGCCACTGAAGATGCATTAACCCTATGTTACGCTGTCCTTTGGTTGCGGTGTGGGCTACAAATGTACCCCATTTTTATTTTATCGTAAATAAATAATTTATTAATAATTTGTATTGAGGTTTACTATGGAATATATTAAAAATGTTTTTTAGCTGAAATTACAATATTTTCAATTGCAATTTTTTCATACGTCATAAAATTCTGTTTCATACTAACCAACTAAATTTCTAGCAAAGCATAGTATACGCCCAACCTAATACGTCTGTTCTGTGGTACGTACAGATTCATACTGAATCGGGTGTTTAGGCGTAGCTGCTTTGCAAATATTAGGGAATTCACCCGAGTTGACTCCGTCCTTTACTTAACCCTTTACTGCATGAATTTTTATTTTTGGCTGAAATAATTCATGAGCATTAGAAATTAATTAAAAAAATATATTTAAAATATTAATTATTATTTTTATGAAAAAATAATAATTAAAATAATAATTTAGGGTTTGTGCCATACGTTGAACATTATGATTCTACATTATGTTACAAAAGAAAATGATTCCGTATTATTTGCTCGTCAATTGCTAGGTGTTCTTCATTAGGGATTAAAAGCAGTCGCCCTCAAATTTTTGAAAGAAAAGTTCGTATCTTCTAGTTGTCCTTTCTCAATAAATTCAGAGTTATCGTTGAAGTGCAAATTCCGCTTGATATCCTCAAATCTATTGCAGCCCATTACTTGAGATACTGTAGGATCCATTGCTGTCTATGTGGCATATATGAACTTTCAGGAAGTAACGTTCTAATTCAGTTTTAAAAGTAAAATAAAAATAAAATTCGGAACGTGCCATATATGGCACACTATGCGGTAAAGGGTTAAAAATAACCAATTAAATTCATGAAAAATAAATTAATTAATATTAGGTGTTTAAAATAAAAAATGAAAAAAATATTTACCTACATTGTTTCATAAGTAGGTAAATAAAGTATTTATGGTATTTATAAAACTCAAGAACGATTATTTTATTCAAATTTTGTGGGGTACATTTTAAATAGGACCGCTCCGTAAGAGTTAAGGGAGTTTTAAATTTAAATCAAATAGATGTAACACTAGTTCAATTGAAGTTTCTTAAAAACCATTAAGGATATTTTCCAAATTTATAATTCTATTGTTTCTAAATTTTAGGGGTTGTTATACTTGTTTGTTAGTTAATTTTCAACGTTCATAGCGTGCATACATTAACAACATGGCTTTTTGGCGACCCTTTGATTTTGCAGAAATTCCTAATTTCTGTGAAAATAGTGAATCTGTGCAAGGTAATTTGGAGTGCGAAAATGTGGACGTAGCTACTATTTTAAGGCTGCCTCCATATGATTGTGTTTTAAACCCTATAGAACTAATATGGAGCCAATTAAAAGGTAATGTGCGCCGGAAAAATACAACACCGACAGAAAGTGACACTGTAGTACAATTAATTAAAGACAAAATAATTGTCATAAGTAGATTTGTGGAAAAAAATGTGTAGAACATGTAAAGACAATTAAAACAATTTTTTTTTAATATAAATCCCCCAAATAAATCTTAAATAATTATTAATTTAAATGACAGTGTAGTGACACAAACTCTGTAGATTTTAGTTTTAAGGTGCCCCCCCCCATAACTCCCTAAATATTCACCAAATTGCAAAAATGCATTCAACATAAAAGATTTATTTTATGACTATTTTTGTTGTATATATTTCTCTTAGATCAATAATAAAGGAGATTTTTCAGTTTTTTAATAAACAATTTTAATACCGACCCCCCCAGAATAAAAATTTTGAGTTGTATTATAGCCTATGTTCGAATACTGGTTTTACTTTATCATATCAAATTACGTGAAAAATGTCTAGCCGTTTTTGCGTGAATTTCGGACAGATACACAGATAGACAGACAATCATACAGACACGTAGACACACAGGCAGACAGACACGCAGACAGACAGGCAGGCGGACAGAGGCAGACAGACAGACAGACGACAGACACACAGGCAGACAGACACGCTGACAGACAAAATTTGTTTTTTGTGCATATTGTCATATTGTATATTTATATGTTATAATCATCTGAAAAGTAAGGAAAAAAAAAAAAATGATATAGCCTCCAATATTATTAATATAGATTCGGTATTTGGCCGAATATTCTACATTCGGCCTTTTACCGAATACTCGATATTCGGAATATCTTCAAATCCAAAATTCGGTATTCAGTTATTCGGCAAAATCGCTATTCGTCATAAACCTAATAGTTTAAAATTTTTAATTTACCTATATAACCTATAGGAATAGGTACCTATAAAAGTTGCACCCCCATTTCTACAGCACGATCTACCACTGGTTAAATTTGAATATGTACGCTTCATATTGAGTTGGATTGAATTCTTTTGCTCATATCGTATCTCGTACGGTTCATGATTTTCGCAATGTTTTTCTTAAAACGGATGTGCTCTATTTCATTCAGTGATGAAAACCTGGAGCTATACTATCAAAACTTGTAGTTATTCTAGTGTAAATGAAACCTTTCAGTATAATAAGCAATTAAAATCAGATCGTCGGCCTCCAAGTAAATACATACATGCATACATATACCAGTGGCGTGCGCTGAATTTTTGAACGGGTATGCGCTATCTTTTTATATATTATATCCACATTTTGTTAACTTGTTTTTTTAATCAATTTTTTAAGATTTTTCTTTTTACCTTTTATACAATAACTTTAAACATTTTTGTAAATAATTTTCGCCATTCTTGACTCTTCTAGTAATAAAATAATAATGACTTTTCGAATGAAATTAATTTCATACTTGACACCATGATATCGAAAAAGATGGCAAGCCCCTTTTATTGATTTTATAATAATAAAAAGTAAAAAATTAGTATTTAAGGTTAATTTTAAACAAATTATGACTAAAAAAATTATTGCTTTTGACTCGGATAATTGTTTTCAAAACGAAATTGCGGTCTTTCATTCAGGGAATTATAATTTTCCACTTTAAGAAGAAAGGTTTATTCTAGAAGTTAAATATTTCGAAGAAGTGAATTCAATGTTCTTTTTCTTTAATATGATTTATAATTTATCAAGAAATAAAAATCAATTAATGTAAAAAATTATTTAAACATAACTCTTAGTCATCTTTTCTTTTTTTCTAAATTCGTCTATTACCTTAAAATTCAATTTATCTTCCTTTCGTAATGCACATACATAGAACTGTTGCTCTGCTGTCGGTTAGCGGCCCAGCGAGCGCTTACTTTACAAACATATTCGGCCCAATTCTGTAAGCAAGTTACAATAAAAGTTGCTAAATACAAGGTCAGTAACTTTTTTAGCAACTTTCACGAAATCCGTATTCTGTAAGAAAAAAGTTGCTATGAAATTAGTAACTAGTTGCTAAAAAAGTTATTATGGATAACAACTAAAGCTGCATTCCCACCTCAGTAATTTAACGCTCTGTGCGTTGTAGATAGTTTTTAAACGAGTGCAATTGGTATGATCGGACAAGCTCGTACTATCTCGCTCAACAGTAGTATAGCAACGACAAAGCACGAGCATGTCCGATCATACCAAATGACCTCGTTTAAAAATTATCCATAGCGTACAACGTATAGATTTACAGAGGTGGGAATGCAGCTTTACAGAAAGCAGTTGCTACACTTAGTAACTTCAAAATAACTTGGTAAAATCGTGAAAAATCGCAAATTTTCTGTTTAATAATGAATTATTTCAAGCATTTGACAATGAAGGGTAACATAGAGATAATAATTATAGAAGGATTTTTATTTTATTTTCTGTATAGCACAAAATTCTTCGAGTTCTTTATTTCAATTTCTATTTTATTTATTTTTTTTGCTTATTTGCATTTGTTTTATAATAGTATAACAGTACAATATTTTTTAAAAGTATTAACTACGACTGTCAATAGAAGCCGCGCACACAAGAGGGTGGTCGACAAGTTCAGACCCCCTCCCCCAAGGATTTGAAAAATAAAATACTTATTTAATAAAAACTAAGCGATTGCAAATAAGAATTACCTTTTTTATTATTAAAAATTAAATTATAATCAAAGTTAAATTAATATATAAACCCAGTCCTCTCCATAAAAACACAACAATACATTTGTATTATATTACAGATATTTTTTCAAAATGGACCCTTCCCAGATCAATGTTTAAAGTGCGCACCTGTTCAATGGCTATCCGAACTTCTTTAACTGTATTTCACCCAATTCATTTAAATTTGGACTATAACTTGCACCACCACATAGAAAACCGTAACCACATAGCACATCACCACAGCACCACCACTCGTTCCTATCAATTATTTTTTAAACACTCGTATCACCGACCATGACCGGGTTATTTGCCAGGAAATTCAACAAAATTTCCATCTGTTTGCAATTCTTTTTCTGATTTTGTTTACAAAACATTTTTCGTTTAACCTCAGAAACTCACAGCATAGCTGTCAAACTCAATTAAAAACGAATACCTCGCCTGCGCAGAACGTAATCTGCTTCTAGCTTCACGGTTCTTTGTAGCAACGTTACTAAATATAACTTGTTATAAGAACGTTGCTTGTGCTTATGCTTAGAGAATACCAATTGTTTGGCGATTGATAAGAAAGTTACTATAAAAGTTATTTCGTAGCAACGTTACTCAGTAGCAACTAACCTAGTAACTTTTTACAGAATCGGGCCGATTGTCTCTGAACGCTGTTACAATCGAAGGTTATTTCTATAACACAGATTGATTACAAGCAGAAGTAAGCGACATAACTGTCGCTAGCCATGGCTTGATATAATAGGCAAACGAGTATTCGCACACAGGTACATATTTTCAATACGTAACTACTAGTGATGTGCCGGATCACATAAAAGTCAGATCCGTGGATACAGATACGGATACGGATTATTAGTGCCCTGATCCGCGGATACGGATACGGATTCGGGTCTTGCATTCAAGGTGAAAAACGTACGACCTAGAAGCAAGTTTGATATGTCGCGCGGTTCCTCCAAACAAAAACCTGCCAACTGATACACAATTTAGTTGAGTTCAAAATCATTCCCTCATTATATTTGTTTAAATTAATTTGATTCTAATAATTAATGTATACTAAGACCAGTGTTGTCAACATTTTCCCGTAGTGGGCCATATTTAATTCTAGAAATCCTTCATGGGCCGAATTGAGTTGGATCTCAAGGTAGAAATTCAGAAAATCACTTGAGAACGGTGGGAAGAAATCTTGGAAATCAATTGAGGGCGGGTGGACCTGTGAAATTTCGAAAATCATTTGAGGACGTGGGGTAGTAATTCAAAAAATCACTTGAAGACGAAGGGACAGAAATTTCTTGCGGGCTGTTTAAAACTTATCGTCAGGCGGGATATAAGATTAAGTAGTACACCACTGCACTAAATCATTTTATCATCACCGGCAGGTAATGTGATGCTCGACTAAACTCAGATTTAAACGTCAGAGTAAAATTTACTCCACTTTGAACATTTTAAAAACGCAAGCTTAAACAAGAATTAATTAAAAGGGCCTATTAAAAAATCCGCATGCGGCCCGCACCTTTGGGCCAAAGGTGGAAAATTTCGGAAAAAATAGGGGTGATTATAATTTTCACAAAACTTTTCCGAAATTTTTCACCCTTGGACCAACGAGGGCCGCATGCTAATTTTTCCATAGGAGTTCTATGACACAAACTTTAATTCTTTTCTTCGGCATGCTGTATGAAAACGCCTAAAATCATATTTTTTTATTATATGATCACGTGAACGTTTGAGCCCTTTGGGACCCAGCCTATAATTTTTAAGACTTTAAATTTGTTTTAACTTTCTTTTGATAAAAGGATAAGCATTATTAAATCAGAGAAAAACACAAAATTTTGTGTAAGTGGAAATGCAATTTTCCATACAACCGGAAAGCGTGCAGGGGTTTAGTACCCTTCTATCTTTGTTGCCACAGGGTAAATATTCTCTCCTCCAAAAGGCATCATGCTGTATGAAATCGGAGACCATAAATTGTCATGAGCTCCCGGTCTATTTCTGATCCGCATTGGAAAAACGGATACGGATCCGGATACGGATTTTTAATTTTTATGGATATATTCATCCGTGGATACTGATACAAATACGGATATCCGGCACATCACTAGTAACTACTTAAACAATATAAAATAGTATAAATTACATTATCTAATCTTTTTCCCCTAAATAATGATTACACTGGTCAACGCAATTTTTACTGACTTACATCTAAGACTTGTTTCTTACTAATTTGGTGCTGCTGAACTCAAATATTACATCAGTTTTTGCGTATCACATCAGCTGTGGCTACCACAGGACCGACCTACATCATAAAGTAGTTATATAAAATTCATTCTAGCAGCACAGTAGAAATAACATGGCCTAATATTTTCTAACAGATATTATTTATCATGACCATGTAAACGTTACATCCTATAAGTATGAAAAAATAGATACTTGGAAAAAAAAAAATCAAATTTTATCAAAAAATGTCTCAAATAAAAGTTGTTAGTTATTGCTTTTATAGCAACATTTCTTAAATAAATTTTTTCGAAATATTTTTCTGTTGTGAAATATTCGCAAAAATCTTAAAATCGACACTAGTAAACTCCCATTTCTAGTCAACCATAGAACAAAAATTTGACGTGATATGCAGAAACTGTTAACATTTTTGAAATCAGCACGCCGAAATTAGTTAAAAACAAGTATCAGAAATAAGTCAGCAAAAAAAAAGTTTAAATTTGTTGACCAGTGTTATTGGATATACAGTAGGTATATAAAAATTTTATTGAAATAAAATAAATGTAGTGCGATATCGAATGTGTATGCGGCGCATACCCCGCATATCCAGACCGCCCGCCACTGATATACACTTACAAACACATACATATATATATACACACCCACATACAAATAAATAACTATGATACGGATACATGATATTTCTGTGAGCGTAGCTATATTCATGAATATGTGAAATGCATATACCACAAGTCCGCTATTATAACTAAGGATTACAGTCAACCAGTTAAGTTTTTGGTGAAAGACAAGATATTGTTATATTGCTGACGTTACTATGACTACTTCCGGTTTTTGTCATGGTTACTAACTCGAGACAAAACTTGACTCACGCCTCAATTCGCTTCATTTAAATTCTAGACATTTTTTTCTTTTTTCTTTTACATTGCAGACGTGAATACCTCAAAACAGATTTATAATAAGAAGATTAATAATGAAAAAAAGAGGTATGGATACTGAAATATTTGTAAATAATTGGAATTCCGTTAAAGTAGGATATTTTTATTAGTAGAACAATCTTTGATAGCTTTAATTAAATTTCTTTTTGTTTATATTTTAAAATGACGTAGTAAAACTAAAAAGTCAATATTATTTTGATATTCTCTGAGCCGCAGTAAGGGGTATGTGGAGAGGCGACGGCCCTGGACACTAAGGAAAAGGGCGCTGACGGGCTTGACTAAGGGGCGTCAATGCGAAGACGAAGACCTTGTTTTTTGATCATCACTTAGTTTTTGGGAGGTGAGGACCTTTTTTTGTTTTGCTCGTCACTTGGATTTTGAGAGGTTAGGACCTTTTTTTTTCTCGTTACTTGGATTTTGAGAGGTGAGGACCTTCTTCTTTTTTGTTTTTGGCTCGTTACTTGGATTTTGGGAGGTGAGGACCTTTTTTTTGCTCGTCACTTGGATTTTGGGAGGTGAGGACCTTTTTTTGCTCATCACTGACATTTTGAGAGATGAGAACCTTAATTTTATTTGTCAAGAGCGCCTTCCTTACTGCGGCTCTGCTCATGTGTCTGTCTGTACGCTAGATATTGTAGCCAAACGGCTTAACATAGAAAGCTGAAATTTGAAATGCTTATACAACTCTTTGACCCACATATAGGAAAAATACTGAGAGTTCAAAAAACCGCATCCCCAGATAAATATAAACAATTATGTATTTAATAAAAAAATAGATATTTTTTTAGGGGTTAAACTAAAAATCTGAAAAAATTATAGGAAATTGATCTAATCCGGAAACGTACGAGAGGAATTTTTGAACCGACTGCGTTTTTGAAAAATATTGCAGTTTTTGTGTTTTTGACAAAATGAATTATTTTTTTAATTCATGGCGTAATTATGGCTAATAATGTTATGGATTTTTTTTATTTGCATGTATGGCTAAGGTAGTGCGTGTCTTTTTTTTTAAATAAAAATATAATAAAAAAATTTAACGGGCGAGGGCCGAGTTTTAAACAACACACTAGTGTTCAGTTATTTTATTATACTATTATACATTGTGATTCAATCTTTTGTTTTTAAGGTATCAATAAGAAATAAATCGTTTATAGTAATGAAATACATACAAAATCCTGAAATGTGTAAAAATTCACACTTCATATCAATTTTTTGAGTTTTGCAGTGAAGGCGGGCTGGGACTGTCAAAAAACTCTCATAACGTCACTCATATGTCTGTCTGTCTGTTTGTCTGTAGGGTAGAAATTGTAGCCAAACGGCTCAACATAGAAAATTGAAATTTGGCATGCTTATTTGACCCACATATAGGAAAATGAAAATTTAAAAAGACACATTCCGAGATAAATATAAACAAATATGTATTTAAAAAAGAAATTAATATATATTTTTTAATTTGAGAAGCATTTTAAAGAAAACCTGATAAAGCGTAGATCAATAAGCAAATTTTTATTTTTGAAACATTTTTTTTGGTGGTATATTTGACAAAAATATGTCTAAAAACTTTTGTCTCCCACATCCAAGAGGAGTTGATCTAAAAATCTGAAAAAAATTCCATAATGTCGTCTTTTAACGTTAAAAATATAATTACAAAATTTTAACATCTGAGAATCGAGTTCATCTGTGTAAGGAGCCTATAGGCGGACCGACTATAGGCTCCTAGGCGCTGGCGTATAACAGTAGGCGGACCCTACTGTTATACGCCATGATTCAACCTATTGTTTGAATTAGTTTAGTTTTTGTTTTTCAGGTATCAAACAAGAATAAATCATGTTTAGTAGTGAAATACTTAATAATACTAATGGCCGGTTGCTAAAGTAAGAATTCTCCCAAACTCAAGTTAAAATCATTCGACTTGAGTTAGAGAAAACTCTTACGTTAGCAACCCGACATAAATAAATCAAATAACACATTTTAAAAAATGTTTTTGAAATTCAAAAAATTTAAGTCATTTATCAATATATTTCATATTAATTTAATGAAGACATAGATATGAAGCAAATGCAGAAAAAATCACTGGGGTGCTCAAATTTTATTGTGATGAAATTTTCGAAAATTATTAATTTAGTTTAAAAAATTAAACGACAGTTCGTAGTACTCAAATAACGAATAAAAATGATTATCAAATACTTTTTATTAATAAAATATTCTTAGACATCCATATTCCGTTGGCTTCTTACACTTATTATACCTACAAAATCCTGAAATGTGTGAATTCACACTTCACATCAATTTATTAATTTTATTTACATTTAAAAAAAATGCCGTATCTTATGGCATGTTTTGCTCACTATCTGTTTGTTTGTGATTGACTTAAGACATGTTAACACTTGTCAAATAAGTATTTTTACAATGTATACAGTATCTAATAGTTTTTAATTCTTCTTGCAGGAATCAGCAAAGGATAATTTTACCTGGAATACGGTGGATATAAAAGGTAATTATTACAACATTCAATTTTTTTTTTTAATTTTTTTATAGACATATCAGCATCTATGGCTATTAGTGTCTGTGCCATAATTGTACATATTATTTAATATTTGCTATGATTTACATTTAACGTGATATTAATTACATATTATTAATTACATTTTTGGTTGAGTTTATTATATTTTATTGTAGAAATCGATGTTTTTAAGGTAGTCCAGTATGTTTCTAGTCATAATCGGGTATTGTTTTAGGGCTTCTTTTAGGTCTTGTGGTATTCTGTGCATGGTCCGTACGGGTTGAAAAAGTTGACAATCAATCAGTACATGTCTTACTGTCAGGGGTTGGTCGCAGGTTTCGCAAAGCTTACTGTGTAATCCAGCCATTATGTGTTCGTGGGTATGCTTCGTATATCCAATTCTCAATCTGGACATTATGATTTGTTCACGTCTGTTGTTTTCGGTTGTCTATGACCGAATGTCTTCTTTTATCGTGCGTAATTTGTTTTCTGTTGTGTTAACCCACTTGCTGAGTCGGGTCTGGTAAAGTCTGTTTTTAATGGTCTGCTTTATAAGGGTTATGTTCGGGAGAATCTGTAGGACCTCATCTTCTGTGGGGTTGGATATGGCTGCTGAGTGTGCTGCTTCCTTGCCCTCTATGCCTACATGTCCTGGGGTCCAGATGAAAACTACAGTTTTACCAAGTGTGGAAATGCTGTGTACTTTGTCCTGGATTGTCTGGATGGTGGGGTCCTTACTGTATTTGTTTCTTAGCGCCAAGATTGTGCATAGTGAGTCAGAACAGATAGCAGAGTGCTGGTCGTTGGTCCTGTGTACAACATCCAGGGTTCTTGATATTGCTTCAGCTTCAGCTTGGTGGATGCCGACTGTGTTTGGAAGACGGTACGATCTAGTGCTGTCATCTGTTACTATGGCGATGTTGCAGGTGTTTTCTGTCTTTGATGCATCAGTGTAATAGAATTGATGTGCGACGTATTTTTCTTTTATTGCGTTGAAACTGTTGACAATTTGTTGTGCTGAAGTACTTTTTTTTTATGCTGTTGAAGCTCAGTATTTATATGGATTTCGGTGAGTAGCCAAGGGGGAGTTTTGTGGAAAGAGGAGGGTTGGGGTTTTGGGTATTGTGTATTAACTATTTGTAGGATATTGCTAATATACTGTTGGGTTTTGTTTTGGAGTTTCGTTTCCAGTTCGTTACCCTGGCCTGCGCCTTTGAATATGGTGTTATAAGCAGGGTTTTGTGGCTATTTAAAAAGCATTTTTAAATAGATTTTTTTTTCGCATTAACATTTTTACATTTCTAAAATGAAATATTGTATTATTTTATTATAATACAAATTAGTAATCTTAATGTTAATTTTATATTATTTAACATAAAAAGAACATACTGTCATATACATTTTTTTTAAAATTTTTTAAGTTGAAATAATATATTTTCAATTCTAGTTACTTTTACCGATTGGTTGAAGGTTGTGATCATTTTGTTCAGGAAAAGCCAACTTCAATATACAAAAAATAGCTAATGACAACTTAGCAATACAATATAGGAATTCTAATATTAATTTTACATTAACATTACAATATAATAATCCTAATAATAGTTTTATTAATAAATAAATTATAATTATATTTCCCAATACGGTAATTCCAGGGACTGGAGGAATAACAACTGGGAAAGTGTCAACAAGACTCAAAAAGAAAAAAGTGTGTTGGCATCGTTGGTCGTTCGCATTGTTGACATAAATTAGAAGTTTCTTCTTATTTTTTTCTAACTCCTTAACTCCTAAAAAGAATAAGAACCAACACTATTAGTAACTATTGTTATATCACAATAAAAATAAAAATTTTAAGATACCAGCGTCTCTCGCGGTAGTTCCTGAATTTCAAAGTTACACGTTGACATCGGTAGTAGACATCAATGTTTTATCGATACTATCGCCATCTGAACATCGATGGTAAAAACATCGATGTTTTTTTTAAAAAACGTCGATGTTTTCGATACATCGATGTTTTTTCCCCATCCCTAGTGAGAAGTACAATGTAGAACAGCCTTTACCTTAGACCTCAGACCCCGCAATGCTTCCAACCGGCTTTGTGTGCTACCACATGTCAATTTTTTTTCTTTTTAATGTGACTTAGAAAAGTGTTCGAGTACAGTAATTAAGTACTTTTACTGTACTCTGTACTCGTATTCGAGTACATATTTTACCCAGTACTTTGTACTTGTACTCCTGTCAAATTTGTGGAATATACTCGAGTACTTATTATGTATGCACTGAAAAATTACCAATTTTATTCGAAATACTGGAACTAACTTATTTCGAAGGAGAAACCGTAATACAATATTTAGAAGAATATTGTTTAGTGTTAAAGCCATTGGCGCCTACCCTGGACGTCCTGCAAGGCCAGGAAAATATTTATTTTGGTTTCCTTTTGCCTAGTCTGGTCACCTTAAAAAATAAGTGGGAGAAAATGAAGAATTTAAAATTTAAATACGGAGGAGAAATATTGTTAAATTGTTGCATAGAAAATTTATTACGAAGATTCGATGCCATTATTGCCACAGTTTTCTGCCCAAATTTTAAATTTCGTTGGTACAATTCAATAAAAAATGAAAGTAATGAAAATGTAACTATTCAAATTATAAAGAAAATGATTTTGATGGAAGGAGAAAAAGAATTATTGGATGTTGAGGAAGAAAAAGATAAATATTCTTCTGATGATTTAGATAACTTTTTCGATTTTTCTGAAAACGATGATAATATGACTTCCACAATACAGAAAAACAATAATTCTCATAATCAAATTGAATTACAATTATTGAAATATTTAGAAGATAGAAGAACAAATATCCATATGCTGAATGATTACAAGATCTTAAAAAAACTTGTCTTTAAAAGCAATACATATTTGCCCTCTTCTGCGCCCGTCGAGAGGTTATTTTCCTTTGCATCTATAATAGATCTCCCAAGAAAAAATGAAAAGTGACTATAATTTTGAAAAACTTGTTCTCTTAAAGGCTAATTCTAAATTCACATCTTAATCTTGTATATTTCACAGTATTATTTTTTATTCTAATTCTAATAATATATATACATATATGTAATTACTTATGTAATAAATAAAAATTTTGTTCTTTATATTACAATTAACCAGTTGTTTTTATATCATATAACTATAACCTATAAGTAAAATATATACGAGTATGTATACATATCACTTTTTTACTTATCCGGATAAACGACCGGATGACGTATTAGTACTTGTACTTGTACTCGAAAATAAGTACGTAAAGTACATAGTATTGTACTCGTACGTGTACTCAAGTCCAGTTTTTCCAAAGTACTTAGTACTCAGTACTTAAGTACATTTTAGTTGTACTCGTCCCAACTCTGCTTAGACCACTTTGGCTCCGACCCTTCAAGTTTCTAGCAAAATTTCTTATTAATTAGAAAGACATGAAAGACGTCATATATGAAATAGGATTAACTAAAATAAGCTAAACAGCTGATAACCTTGCTTCATATGTATGTATTACTCGTGTCCTTAGATAATGTAAATGAAATTGTTATCTTGAAACTATATTGCAAATTCTGATCCAGTGGGTTTTATTTGTTTTGGACTGATTAGCCGTATCCGTTTAACAAAAATTATTCTCCAGTATAAATAATATTATTTTTATCAACAAATGTTTATTATAATATAACGATAACTATTTTTATGACTTACATAAGTATAAATAACGCAATTTTGTATATGGAATTAGTTATGAGAGCTATTACCCACGTCTATATTTTCGTTTTATACAGAATGGGCAAAACGGGTGAACGATGTATTTCGGCTACCATTTTATAGGTTCATAGATATATGCTGTTCACTTTTGTAAAAACAAACTAAGAGGAAATTTTTATAGTTTGCAACTTTGAAATTGTGTTTCATGTTGGTATTAAAAGATGGTTGTGGCCACCATCACAAAGAACTTGTTTAATTTATGCTGTTTTATCAAAAAATGTCTCAAATAAAAGTTGTTAGTTATTGCTTTTAAAGCAACTTTTGTTAAATAAATTTTTTCGAAATATTTCTTTGTTGTGAAATATTCGCAAAAATTTTAAAACCGACACGAGTAAACTCCCATTTCTAGTTAACCGATTTTTACCGAAGTTGATCAACTCATGCCATTGATGTCAAAAGCTTAAATATGAAGTTTCATAAAAATTCTTTTAGCCGAATTTGCTCTGCACATGTACACGGACCGACAGACAGACAGACAGACAGACAGACAGACAGACCGACAGACATCATGCTGAAAATAGTCAAAACGTTATGTAGGGACCTCAATTTGTGGAGATCCATCGAAATCTCGAATTGTCAAAATCGGTACGATCACAATACCTTCCTTATATACGTTGGAGGCCGGTAAAAATGTCAATTTGACATAGTCGTAATAAAAAATCAGCTGTGGCCACCACAGGACCGACCGCCATCGTAAAGTACTTATATAAAATACATTCTAGCAGCAGAGTAGAAATAACTTGGCCTAATATTTTCTAACAGAGATATTATTTATCATGACTATGTAAACGTTATGAAAAGTATGAAAAAATAGATAATTAAAAAAAAAAAATCGAAAATTTTTATCATAAAATGTCTCAAATAAAAGTTGTTTTATTTGAGACATTTTATGATAAAAATTTATTGCTTTTGTAGCAACTTTTGTTCAATAAAAACGCGTAGGTAGATAAAAAGTACATATTAAAAACTATATCAAATACTAATTTCAATATATTATATTACTAAAGTTTTATAAATGTCATAGCTGGAGTAGTGCATAAATATGTTTTATTTTAGTCATTGGTATTACCGATACGCTGCATAAAAATGCGTGAAAATAAATAAAAAACTTTTGCGTGAAAATTTTCTAAATTTTATTTCTTATCAACTTAATTTGAAGAGCCACACGAATATCCTCAAAGAGCCACATGCGGCTCGCGAGCCGCTGTTTGCCGACCCCTGGCCTAGGTCATTTGTCACTTTTCAGTCGTGTATACTACTTTAATGCCCATACTACTTTAATCTATTTATTATTGTAAAACAATTAGATTATTATACGAATAAAATATTTTTTTTTTTACGTTTTATAGAAAATATATTCATTTTTCCTTTCGATACTTGAAAATATCGATACTTTCTCAGTCTCGCATATCCCTACATATCTCTGACTGGCTGTCTAGAAACGGAGAACTTATCTTCTCTGCTCCTATGCGCCTATCTAAGCGTTTGGGAACCTATTATTTATGTTTATTTTATTTAAAACTAAATATTACGAGGTCTATCTCAAAATACAAATAATATTTACCCTAGCTCTATTTCTACTATTATTACAAAATGACGAGTCCTGTCTCACTTATTTAATAACAATACAGTGAACTGATATTGTACATAATTATTTATATGCAAATTTGTAAACAGGGCTAACCCTGTTGCCCTGGACCGTACGCCACTGGATTAGGGTGATAATGATTAAACAGTCGGCGCTCGTTTATGTGAATAGAAACCAGAGGTGTTAATTTTAAAATGTGTAATTAAGGATATTTCATATCTATACTATTTTTAGGTGTTAACGAATCTCCAAAAAAAATACAGATTTTTTTGTTAAACTAATATTTAAAATTTAACGTTTAATTAAAACATAAAAACCTATATATATGTATATTATTCGTACATATTTGTACATCAAATAACATATTAACCGAACCACAATAATCGAAATTGTTCATTTAACAAATATTTGAACAAGAGAAAAAAGGAAATGATCGTAAATCGAGTTTACATTTATTCATATTCGCACATTGTTGGGATATTTGTGGTTTGCGAAATTCTCATATAGCTATTCACGCGAGCGACACAATTTGTCACTTCAGAGTTATTACTGTCACACTACTGAATATAAATCTCGTATATTGCCAGTCTGAAATCAACTGTACTAGATTACAGACTAAAAAAATATTAATTACATCTGACGTCATACGTCAATCAAATCACATTTCTGAATGGTACAATAACTATATAGGTGTTACATAATCGATAGTAAAAGCTTGATTTTGTGGTCTAACTACAGCAGAATAGGTGTCTTTTAATTAAAAATATCCAATTCTGAGGGTTTCTGTTTGATTATCTACCAAAGTAGCGTATTGGAGGTAGTGATTGGCCAGAATATGGGTAATATTGTATGCATTCTGTTCTTTTATGAACACAGAATGTTCGTTGAGGAAAGAAATTGAAGAGTATGGTAGTGTCAGTGGCGTAGCCAAGGGGATTTAAGGGGCTGTAGCCCCCCCCTCGTTTTGGATAGTTTCAAACAACTATGAAGAAGACTCGTTGGCCCAGATGACATGTATTATATTTGGGCTCGGACCGGATAAGAACAATAATACTTTTAAATAATATATTTTTAAACCTTCGTTAAAAAATATATATATATTTTTTGAATTTCTAGTTTTATAATTATTACAAATTGTAAGCAATTTTTGTATCATAATATTTTTTTAACGAGGTTTATCCGAACTTAAAATTTTGTCGGGTTCGGGCCGGGTAGATGCAATAATTGTATTAATATTTTCGGGCTCGGGCCGGGTCGGACTGAAAACATAACGGACCGGGCCGGGTAAAAGTGGTCCAAAATAGGACCGTGCAGACCTCTAATGGACATACATGATATTAAATTACAACACAATATCGTGTACCTCTTCTAGCAACTTCAGACTGACTGACAATGTTGGCAAATGATCAGTGAAGGCATTAGTTGGTACGCGACTGCGGGGAACGCTATGCATGGATAGGATGCGCAAACGGTTCTTATTTAAAAAATGACACTCATATTTTTATTTTTATTTTTGTCTATTTTATATTTGCTATCAAATGTTAAACAGGGGCGCCAATATTGGTAAGCCTTTGGTAATACAATAATTCCGGACCAGGGAAGACAATAATTCCGCCCCACATCCCGGAAAATGATAATTACGGACCCGACGACACTAATTAAAGAACTGCGCGTAGATATAAATTGTACTTTATTGTTTCAGTAATATAATATATACGATATCTTTACTTGAGATGCTCATATTCCATGCGAAAGCTACCGATAAAAACACTACAAAGTGGCTAAAATACTGACAACTGATTACAGTTAACTACATAAACAAAGTGTGTAGTCAAATCGTGTCTGGCTCGGACCTATACGCCAGACGCATTCATTTTCTATTTAATTGTAGTCTATATTTATTAAAGTTTATTTATTAAGCCGTATGCGTAACAAATTGTTCAAGTAAACATATTACTCATATAGTATATCATCTTCAGATAACTCGGTTCGTTTTCGACGATATTTCTTTAAATAATAATATGTATTATTATTCTTAATAAAAAACTGAACAGTTTGGGACTAATGAAGTCAGATTGGAACAATTGGGACAGTTTTATAGATTCGGCATCAGCAGCTAAAAATCGGGACTGTCCCGCGTAAATCGGGACGTCCGGTCGCCTTACATGTACCTACAATTTTTTTCACTTAATAGATACCTACAAAATCCTGAAATGTGTGAAAATTCACACTTCACATCAATCCATTTTAATGCGATATAATTTCCAAACACTTAAACAGTATTCAATATTCTTGTATTTACTTTTTCTTCGTAATTTATTAACCATGTAAATTACATTGTCAAGTAAAATAACAACAAAAATTTCATTTTCTCAGACGCAATCTAAAATGTAAAACAATTACAATTTAATTTTGAGTTGTTGTTAAGCAGTGCTAAAAAATAACAAATTACAGTAATCTGACAATTTGTTCTCGTTTAGATTGTACAAGTACTTTCTACACAGTTTCACCTGAAGCGATAGGTAGAACCTCAGCTGAGCTCAGCGCAGCAACGCTGCCAATGTCTTGGATCCGGTTCTATAGAAAGTGTATCGACTAAATTTAAAACGATACACTGATCACTTTTAAATTCTGCACTCAAATGATTTTTACGTGTATGAGATGATGTCAGAACTGAAAATTAAAGAGGGTAAATACCATAGATTTCAAGTTTCTGATACAAAACTAACAATTAAATGTAGAGTATGTAAAGTCCGTACCATATTAGTTTTGTTCGCAATAAAATAATAAAAGTTAGGGAACTCATAAAATTATAATAAAAGTTATATAACTAGGCGTATCAACCCATAACCGTAGGGATTAGTTTTTCATATTACGCATGTTACTTAAAGGATTAACAAAAACAGGTATACTTATTTATTGTTACTACTTAAGCGTATGTATAAATAAAATTTTTGAAATATTGGCTCTTTTGTTATTCGTGTCGCATTAGTTAACAATACTTTAATATTATTACGTTCAATTATTAAAAATTTTAATTTACATTATGTGGAGAACTCACGAAGATATTGACGGTGAAGAAAACGTAGTGGTAGAAAATAATCCGGAATATAGTGATGCAAATACAGTCAATTCCGCTTAATTGGGACACATCGGGACCTTGGCATTTTGGCCCAATTAAGCGGCTGCCCCAATTAAGCGAATTTCACATAAAATTAAACAATGCATATTTTTATTTCAATAATTTTACTTTATAAACTCTTGGTCAAAACTATAAATTACATATAACCAAAAAATATAAACTTTTAAGAAAAAATAATAATAAATTTTAAAATAAAATAATAAATAGGTACATACAATTTAATTCAATGCAAAAATGCGTCAAGTGTAGTCTGTCTTTTGTTTTTGTAACATTTCACTTCTACAAAATCAGCACAGGTATTCAGTGCGGATGTAGGGCTCCCTTCATTTCCTTCCTGCATAAAATAACGCTGTAATATTAAATTCTTTGTACATATTTTTTCTTGAGAATATGTGTAACATAATATGTACTGTGATCTTAAATTTACTGTCCCAATTAAGCGGAATGTTGTCCCAATTAAACATGTAAATTTACTGTTGGTTCCTTGGTTTGGTTTCTGTTCTTTGAGATTTGGCCCAAATAAGCGGCTGCCCCAATTAAGCTAAACGTCTATAGTCAATTTAAAAATGGACAGTTGACAGAAAACGAAAGAAAATTAATATTTAACGTGTACAAGCATTGTGTGAAGTTATTCGGAGAATTGTGTGTAATTAAAATGATGAGTGATTTTACAAAATTATGGCATTATCAAATAAAGTCAGCATTACAAATTGAAAACATAGTAAACGTTTTGTTTATACAAAAATAAACAACTAGGGCTTGGATCATTATTACACATGCGTTTGAAGTGAACACTGTCTTTTTCATATTTTATTGAGTTTATGTGAATATTTTTAATCAGATTATGGCTAAAAACGACCACTCACTGTGGCAGAAAGGAGGTTTTCTTTTGTGGATCAGCTTTTTGGACAACCTGGAGTCATCTTTGTAAGACGTAGGCCGGGTAAAGCTTTTCATCTTGACATCATCATCCCTACGCTCAAATTTGGTGGTGGTACCATCATGATCTGAGGGTGCATGTCCGTCAGTGACTTAGGCGAAATCTTTTTATGCGAGGGACACATTATTCTGCTCGTTATATTATCATGCTTAATGTAGTTTTGGAGCCATCAATATTAAAATTATTTCATGAAGACAATCCAGAATATGTTTCAACAAAATAATGCCCCCTGTCACAAAGCCAAAACAACAAATCAATGGTTTTCCAAAAACAATATGCCACTTTTTGCATGGTCCCCCAGTCACCAGATTTATCGCAAATTGAAAATTTATGGTCGATTCTGATAAACAAGGTGTCTCTTTACAAATGCAAATCAAAAAAAGAATTGAAAAAAATTATTGTGGACGAATGGTTCAATTTACAATCCGATGTACGTAAAAAACTTGTGGACAGTATGCCTAAAAGGGTACGTGCGGTAATTAAAGCACGAGGAGGTACCACAAAATATTAATAATTTTGATTACAGTTGTTATTAAAAGCTGTATGTATTATTTTATTTACCATTTTTCCTGTAATAATCCTAAAATTCAATAAAACGTAGGGTGCTCCATACATTCAGAGCCGCAGTAAGGAAAACTTGCGCTAGGGGCAAAACTGTGTTTTGGCGCCCTTGGCAAATAAACGTAAGTGATAAGCAAAAACAAGGTTCTCACCTCCCAAAATCTAAATGATGAGAAAAAAAAGGCCAAAATCCAAGTGATGATCAAAAAAAAGGTCCTCACCTTCGCGGAATATGGCGCCCCTTAGTCAAGCTCATCGGCGCCCTTTTCCTTAGTGCGCTAGGGGCCCTCGCCCCCTCCCCACCTTTACTGCGGCTCTGCATACATTTGTCCAAGGCTGTATTTCTAGCTAAGCAATGCGTTTTAATGAGTTTTTAATGAGTTTAAGTTTATATCTAGTTTTAAGACTTTTATGCAACCGGGCATTAATGATATTACTTGGTCTAGGGCGCCGCGGCGCTAACTTTAAGAACCACTGTTATAGACAATTATAAATGTTAATTTATTCTATAATACTTGTTGTATTTAATCAAATGTTAATTACTTTCCTATTTAATATCTGCATATATCTATTGATTGGTTTACTTTAATTACTTGCTATATCAATGCTGCAAGATATATTTATACATATTTTTTACATCTTAATTAGCGGTTTTCTTTATTTGTATCTTTAAGTAGCAACATTTTACAAGTGACTGGAGATGTTAAAGCAATTATTGCAATATTACTATTGCACGAGTTATGTTAACTTCATTCCAAGTGTCAATAATTTATATTGCATCAATAATTTTCAATTTGAAAGGAAGAATCTTCCATCTAATTGCCAGAATTATTAATTTCATAGCTTCTTATGGAACTAGATTTTTAAATCTAGCAATCTTAAACGATTTACTGAAGCTTTAGTTTAGCAAAAGACCATTTTAATCAGTAAAAAGTGTACTTGTGGCAATTTAAAAAAATTTAAATTTTATTTAGTTCTGCACGAAGCTAAGAACATAGTAATAGACATAACAAGCCTGAGATGACTAGGTTAACTAGGTAGACACTGGTTATAACGCGATTTTTATAACGCGCATTCGGATATACCGCGGGTCTTTTTAGGGTTTTGTAGGTAGGACCACCAAAAAACCCTTATAACGTCATGTGTCTGTCTGTCTGTCTGTACGGTAGAAATTGTAGTCAAACGGCTTAACATAGAAAGTTGAAATTCGGCATACTTAAACAACTCCTTGACCCACATATAGGAAAAATATTGAGAGTTCAAAAAACAAATTCCGAGATAAATATAAACAATTATGTATTTAATAAAAAAAAAATATTTTTTTAAAATTTTAGTGGCATACCAAATGAAACCTCTTAATGCGTGGAGCAACAAGCATATTTTTAATTTTGAAAAATCATTTATTTTTATGGGATTTTTGCCAAAAATATGTCAAAAAACTTTTGTCCCCCACCCTATCTCTCAGAGGCTTTGATCTAAAAATCTGAAAAAAATCTCCAAAATGAACATTGATGGGAAATGGAATAGTTAAGCGGAAATTATTGTTCAGTTTTCGAAAAATGTTGATTTTTTTGTGACAACGATAATTTTTTTTTTTTTAATTATTATGTGGTATCGAGAGAAAGCTCTTAGGACCTAGATTAAGGAACGAAAAGTAGTATTTTTTTACCCAAAAAGGTTTAACTATAAATCTGAAAAAATTATAGGTAATATATATTGAATTGAGCCGGAAACGTGCGAGATGAATTTTTGATCCGATTGTATTTTTGAAAAATATTGCAGTTTTTGTGTTTTTGACAAAATTAATTATTTTTTTAATTCATGTGAAATTATGGCTAATAATTTTATGGATTTTTTTAAAATTTATGGCTAAGTAGTGCGTCTTTTTTTAAAATTAAAAATATAAAAAATATATAACTATGAAATACTACGAAGTCACTTCCCAGCTCCCGTCAATCATCCTTCTCCCACTCATGTACATAAAACAAAATAACAAATTAGCTCCAGACCAATTGCCTTAAATGCAAAGGTCCGAAATGAATAAAAAAATAAAATAAAAAAAACTATGCAATACAAATAAATCAAATAATAGTGAGAAATACGTTTTTGAAATTTAAAACAAAAAGAAGCTCTTTATCAATATATTTCTTATTAATCTAATAAAGACTTGAATACGAAGCAAATGCAGAAAAAAATGCTGAGATTTGTAGCAAATTATTTAAATTTTGTTTAAAAAAATTAAATGGAAGTTCTTAGTACTCAAATAATAAATACAAATGATTATCAAAAATCTGTTGATTTTGATGTGTTTATAGAATAACTATTCCTAGACATCCAGTATTATGCTGGCATCTTATACATATTAAATACCTACAAAATCTTGAAATGTGTGAAAATTTACACTTCACATTAATTTTTTTAATATTACAGCGGTATAAAACTGTTCAGAAAAAGCATATTAAGGCGGCGCACAACCCTATAGTTCTCAATACTTTTTTATACAAAACTAATAATCGGAAATAAAATTAATAACAATCTATATATCAAAATTTGCAGCGAATTTTTGTCTATCTAATAGAATGTTTTTAATTGTAGAAAAAACTGTTATGTAATTGTAATTAAGCAAATTGCGTTATAGACGCCATCTTGAAAACCAATCGACGCATATTTGCGTACGATGCTGCAAATTGTAGCTAAAGCTTCCTTCTACATATATGTTTTAAGCTATTTCGGTCTATTGTGAAAACTACTTATAGTTATTGTACTTGGTAATCTATTTTTGCCGCCATCTTGAATTTGCCGCAGTTCTCAAAATAGGTGTTACGAGTAAAAATTATTTAATATTTGTGAAGAATACGTGTACCAAATGGCATTCCATTATAATGAAGTATAATATTTTTCGACGAAGGTTCTAAACTATAAGTAATCAAGTCGAAAAAAATGTTGACGTATTATTTGAACATTTCTACACAAAACTATGTAAATATATAAATTATTCGAAACCCGCAAATAGATTTTAAAAATTACAGAACATTATCGCTGATTTCTATTTTTAAGTTATTGAGCGATAATATTTTTACAATAAATGTTTCTACAATTAAAAATATCTTATTAGATAGATAAAAATTCGGTGCAAAATTTGATGTATAGATTGATACTAATTTTATTTCAGATTGTTAGTTTTGTATAAGAAACTGGTAACCTCTGGGGGTTATACGCAGCCTTAACAGTTCCGGTTTAACATTCTGTTCATCAAAAACTCAGACAGAGATTCTACTGCAACCATTAGTTGACCCATAGTCCTTAAACTTTAGGTACATTTGTGCCCGTATATTCTGTAATGAATAATGCTTGTTGAATGAAGTTTTTCCCATTTTACCAAATCTTCAATCTGTTGCACACATGACTGCCAGTCTCCGAACGTAGCCAATCGACCGAGTTCCACTCTGTAGGACCGCGTATATGAAGGTCATTGTACAGTTATACGAAATGGATCGTGCTGGTCTCGATTGTACTTTTTTTTTGGACATTCACCGCAAAAAAATTAAAATATCAATTATCTGCAAACAGGTTTCTGCGTTGAAAAAATGATGCATACGTTAGCAGTTAATTTTCTAGAAGTTTTTGAGAATATTGTTTCATTATATACACCAACCCAAATCACACGACTTCGCCCATATCTATTTTATCTTATCGTTCATTTTTTTTGTACAAAAGTTTTAATAAAACTCAAATAAAGTTTGATTTTTATCACTTGAACCATGACAGCTGATTTTACGAACTAACAAAACACGTGCAATGTATATTTTGTTTCATTTGTCGCAATTCAATTAATGATATCAAAACCAGGGATGGGGAACCGGCATGAAAATATACTGAATGGAACCCCAGAGTTCCGTGGAACACAGATTGAATACCACTGCTATAGACCATTCAACTATTAGAATGCAGTAATTCTTTACCATGTCATTTGCCAAAAGAGCAATACTGCATTCTAACATTTGTACGGACTATACAAACAAAAACATACCAGCTGACAATACAATTTAGATGAGTTCAAAATCATTCACTCATTGACTTAAATTATTTTTACCAATGCCCAGACATTACGAATAATACCAAAACAATCGGGCAAGATAATAAATATTACAAAAAATATTAAATTGCCCGGGCATTATGAATACTGCTCTGTAACTAGCACCGTAGCAACGGGGTGCCGTCGGGGCATTGGCCAGGGGCGCGAGGTTTGATAAGGGCACGGGGTCTCATGAGGGGTGCCATTGCGGGTGAAAACTTTTTTTTGTTCTTTATTTATTTTTGGGGAAGTAAATTTTATCAATTTACTTATTTACTTCATTTGCCAAAGGCGCCGAAAACATTGCTACGGCTCTGTCTGTAACCGTTGGGCAGAGTGATTAAAGCAGTTTCTGTTTATTTACAACTTTATTTACGTATTAAACCTTTACAAACGTATTAACAAATTAACAAAATTAAGCAGCAACAGCAGAACCATTAAGAAATAAACAAAATAAAAATATTAAAAATAAATGAAGAAAATAAAACTTTAGGTACTGAAGAAATAAAATAAATTCGTACCAACGTAACAAAAAAACAATTTTAAGAATAATAATCATTATGAAACAAAGAGAACCAACTTAATAACTTTTACGTATTGAACCTTTATTCAGAACCGCAGTAAGGAAAACTTGCGCTAGGGGCAATACTGTGTTTTGGCGCCCTTGGCAAAAAAAGTCCTCACTTCCCAAAATCCAAGTGATGAGCAAAAAAAAGGTCCTCACCTCCCAAAATCCAAGTTATGAGCAAAAAAAAGGGTCCTCACCGCCCAAAATCCAAGTGATGCTGAGCAAAAAAAAAAAAAAAGAAAGGTCCTCACCTTCGCAATGTGGCGCCCCTTAGTCAAGCTCGTCGGCGCCCTTTTCCTTAGTGCACTAGGGGCCGTCGCCCCCCCTTACTGCGGCTCTGCCTTTACTTGCGTATTATCAATTTAATAAAATTAAGCAATAACTGCAGAACCATTAAGAAATAAACAACTCAATAATAATTATTAATAATAGTTTAAAAAAATACAAATTTTGGTACTCGAGTAATAAAATAAACGAAGGTACGTACCAAATAAACAAAATTCAGAGGTAACAAATAATAATCATTAAGAAACAAACAGAGCCAACTTAATAACTATATTTGGCTTTATTTTTGTGTATTTAATACTTCCAATCATCAAGAAGATATGTATTCTACTTATTAGAGCAGTTCACACTTTGATGGCATTTTGAATTACCCACCTTTTTTTATTTACGACATTATTAAAGTGCACAGCAATATTGTAGCACTATTTATAATGACCAGACAATGTGATAAAATATCATACATACATATTTTTGGATTGTTTTGGGCATTATTCATAATGTCATGGTATTGTGAATACTGCCCGGGTTTATCAGTTGGCCCTTAACATATATATCATAGATCAGCGTTTCTTAACCGAAGACGTACCACGGACCAGTAAAATATTTAATTTTCTACCGCGAACCGCAAAAAATAAATGTTTGTACTATTAAACAAATTTATTGTATGCGTATATAGACTCTATATCTATATAATATCTCAGTAATAAAAAACACTGAAAAATGAACAAAAGATCATAAAAAAAATTAACAAAAATTATCAAAAATAATCATTAATAAGCTTTTCGCGGATCACTAAAATTTTGCTAAGGACCATCAGTGATCCGCGGACCACCGGTTAAGAAACACTGTCTTAAACCGTTCTAAAGTCACCGGCAAATACTGTGATGCTCGACTCAACATCAATTTAAACGCCAGAGTAAAATTTACTCCATCTTGAGCATTTTTAGACGCAAATTTATATGAAAAATAATTCGAATTTTTCTAAATGATATCCGTGAAAGATCCGCCTTAGAAAAATGGATATGGATCCACATACAGATGTTTATTTTTTGCGGAATATCCGCGGATACGGATACGGATACTAAATACAATACACAATTATCCCATTTTCAAAACTTATTGTGCGCCAAAAAAATTAAACTATATATTTGAAAGACGAAATAGTAATTTTTGAGATTAATATAATATTGGTTTTAAAAAAATAATTGTTTGACAAAAAATTTTAAAAGTGTGAAGAATATCGATTTTTTACAGTAGTCAAAACATATAATAAATTGTAAATATTTATAGATATTTGTTAAACATTGTTTTCAATGCTTGTTCTACAACATTATTTACAGTTCGAGTTATGTCAATAACATTATTTTTTTATTATACTTCTGTTTTATTTCGCTTTTATTTTTACTTTTCAGTTTGCGAATAATTTTATTATTTAAATTAGTTCGGTGATTGAAAGCCTTCTCAATAATAAAAATCTTTTCATGAAATTCTTTTCAAGAAACTCTTCGTAATTCTACTGACGTGTGGCCGCAGAGATTTAAGAGCTGTGTAAAGGCCAAAAGTGATAGTTTTGAAAACTAAAGTCTATTCCAAACGATTAGGCAGAACTAGATTTTCAAATCTAGTAATATTTACAGATTGATTGAAGCTTTTGATCATTTTGTTCAGGAAAAGTCAACTTCAATATATAAAAAAATAGCTAATGACAACTTACAAAAATGAAAATTAGAGTTAGTTCCGCCTAATCGTTTGGAATAGCTTGTAATCGGTGTTTCTTGTTTAAAATGAATCTATGTATTATGTACTCATCATGTAGCATCTTGTGTAATTTCACTGAAAACTTTGTAACATTATTTATGGCAAGACTTAAGTGTACCACTCACTTTCCTTTTGGCATTTTTGTTTTTCCCATGAATTATGTCTGCCAACATGAAACATGAAATAATCTAGGCAATCAAGCTTCTCGTGACAGAAAACAAGATTCCTATTTAGTTCCACTTAAACAAAATAAACAGTCTCTCTCTCTCTCTTAAAGATTACAATCCTAAGATTGGGTGGCAGCAGCACTGCTTTTCCATATTTTTTACCAAACAAACAGTGCATGTTAATCAGTATTATACAGGCTGTTCAAAAATGACCGTGACGTCACAAAAAGCCTACTAAAATCATGGTAAAACACTATTCTACGGAATAAATTTTTACTAAATAACGTATGTATTATGTTAGCCATATGTGCTAATGTATGAGCTGCGTATCTAGAAGACGTTAGTCTTATAGATACGCAGCTATGTTCTTGTTAAGAGGATGTTCCTGTCAATCAAATTTTAGCCTTAATTGAAGTGGAATTCGTGTAATGGTCCGATCATTTTTGATCACTAATAAAAAATTACTGTTAAGAAATATGTGATTATTTTTTTTTCTCATTCCATACAAATTTAATTTATAAACAGAATTACAGTTGACATTCTCACGGTTACAAATTAAATTTATATTAACGTTTGATTACAATTTGGAAATATTACTGATTTCAATTAGGAAATGAACTTAAGGCGGCGCACAACCCTATAGTCCTCAATAGTTTCTTATACAAAACTAATAATCGGAAATAAAATTAATAACAATCTATATATCAATATTTGCAGCGAATTTTTATCTATCTAATAGGATATTTTTAATTGCAGAAAAAACTGTTAGGTAGTTGTAAATAAGCAAATTGCATTATAGACACCATCTTGTAAACCAATCGACGCATATTTGCGTACGATGCGGAAAATTGTACCTAAAGCTTCATTCTACAAATATAATTCTAGCTATTTTGTTGTATTGTGTAAATTACTTATAGTTATTGTACTTGGTAATCTATTTTTGCCGCCCTCTTGAATCTGCCGTGGTTTTCAAAATTGGTGTTACGGGTAAAAATGATTTCTTTTTTGTGAAGAATACGTGTACCAAGTGGCATTCTATTATCTTTAAGTATAATATTTTTCGACGAAGGCTCTAAACAATAAGTAATCAAGTCGAAAAAAAATTAAGGTATTATTTGAAAATTTCTACACAAAACTATATAAATATAAAAGTTATTCAAAACCCACAAATAGATTTAAAAAATTACAGAACAATATCGCTGATGTCTATTTTTAAGTTATTGAGCGATAATATTTTTATAATAAATGTTTCTACAATTAAAACTATCATATTAGATAGATACAAATTCGGTGCAAATTTTGATGTATAGGTTGATAATAATTTTATTTCAGATTGTTAGTTTTGTATAAGAAACTAGTAACCTCCGGGGGTTATACGCAGCCTTAATATTCACACTAGCATGGCCGATCCTTGGGTGAGGCGAGCTAGAACCAGGCCTCAAGTGAAGAAATGCCTCAAAAAAGTTATCAAAGTGTATTTTCAATCACTGGATACTTTTGAAGCGCCTTAATTTGTCTGTCCCAAGGTCGAAAAACGGAGAGATTTTTTTTTGACATTCCATATAAATTTAATTTGTAAACGTCAGAATTTCAATTGTTTTCTGAATTTTGTTTATAGTAAAAATAAAATATTTAAAATTACAATTTATAATTAAACTATTATATCAGCTCGGTATCATGGTATAAAAATAAAGCAACTATCAAAGTATCTGAAATACAGATACAAGATACTTAAATTTAAATATCTAGATACAAATACATATTTTAATGTTTTTATGTCTGGTTACTGTATCTTGATACTTGTAACCAGTGTTGTAATGTATCTAGGTATTTGTACCTAGATACAGTAACTAGATACTGTGCAAGTATCTAGTTACTGTATTTAGATACATTTTAAAATATGTATCTGTATCTGTATCTAGATATTTAAATCAGTATCTAAGTATCTGTATTTCAGGTACTTTTTTCAGATACTTTCCTATTTTATCTTTTTCAAGGTCTTTTTACAAAATATGTCCTTACAATTTTTCAAGTTGGTAATACATTTAGCATCATTCAGATATTTGAATTTTAAGTTTAAATTAACCAATCAGCGACCAGTAAACTCTTTCTTGCTTGGTGGGAGTAAAAACATGCTTTACTCTGAATCTAAACATGAGTGTGATATGACGTAGTTTTGCAATACCTATATAAAATTTAAATATTTTATGGATTAGTTATCAAAATTATATATATATATATATATATATATATTATTAGCCAACTAGTTTCGGCGTAAGCCATTTTCAGAGCTGGAAATACAATTACATTTTATTAAAATTTTATAGATAAAAATAAATTAAATAAATAAATTATAAGTTTGAGAATTATGATAAAATACAAGTTCTATATGTAATTTATTAAATTTTGGAAAATATTCTTTTGTTTTTTATTATTTTTTATTTTTTATTTAAAAAATAAGGAAAAAAATAAAAGGATGTTTTCCAAAATTTAATTAATTATGTATAAAACTTGTATTTTATAATAATTCTCAAACTTATAATATATATATTTATTTAATTTATTTTTATCTATAAATTTTTTTTACCAAAAAGAAAAATATAATAAATAAAATTGTTGTTTTATTTTTGTCATCCTAAATACTCATTTAATAATCAGTAATTTATTAGCGAACAAAAAACTGTTCGAGATATTCGCTGAAATTGGAATAAAATAGTGATTTTTTTAAAGATTACATAGGTGTATAGTTAGTTAATATTTCTGGCACACAGCTTCAAAGGCTATTTGTGTTTATTTTAAGAGTAATAATAGTGCATAACTTATTTTTTATTGTGAACAAATATATTCCTTGCTCTAGTTATTTCTTTTTTTTTGTTGTGTTTTCATTTTTCCGAAAGTATCTTAAAAGTATCTTGAAGTATCTAGATACATTGTAAAAAAAATGTATCTGTATCTAGATACTTTTTAAAATTTGTATCTGTATCTGCATCTAGATACATTTTTCCTCAAGTATCTGTATCTGTATCTAGATATATTTTCAAATGTATCTATTACAACACTGCTTGTAACTAGATTCATTACAACACTGTTGATGAAATTACTTTCAAAGCAGATTGCAGTTCTTCTGCACTACTTGCCAGCATAGCGATATCGTCAGCATATCTCAGCTTGTCGATGTTTGTCCATGTATTTTGCTTCAGCAGACTATATGTACAAAATTACGTCTTTGCAAATATAATTTAAAAGCTATAAATATTTATTAAGTTAAACTATTATTTATTTTAATAATTACTCACAGCATTAGAAACCTTTAAGTTTATTAATTTAAAATATATTTAAATTTATAATTTTGAATAATTTTATCCTCTAGTGTCGAAAGTTACAAGTCTTTAAATATGAAATCATATTTCAAGAAATTTGAAAAGAAACATTAATTTTTAACCTTTAGATATTAAGAAACTTTTCTCTTCTCACATTTCATCGACAAAAAATATTAAATTACCTTAAATATGACGGATTACTTTCTATTTATAATATTGGCAGCACCGAATATCATATTTGACATGATTGTAATAGATCAGTGAAGACAAAACTTCGCGAAAATTATTTTGATGAATTTTTGAAAAGTTTTAAAAGTTCTGCACAAAATTAGTTTGAAGGTCATCGTAATTGGCGTTTTATTTAAATTTTTTGTGTGAAATGGGTGTTTAAATTTATTTTTGCAAATGTAAAAATGCTAATTTATGCACTGAATTCATTAAGATACATTTGAATACAGTTTCAATGTTATCTAATAATATTTTGTACATTTATTTTAGTTTATAATTTGTTAATTTTAAACGTAAAGGTTATACAATAGGACCTGCCATTTTAGGATTTTGTAGGTACTAGTATAACCAAAATATAACTCGGTATATCGTAGGTACGGAATAGGTCAGCTCGGCGATCGTCAACTTGGTGACGGTATAACTCTAAAGCCGTAGATTAAAAAAAAAGTTTTACTTTTGATGCGATTTTTGTTAAATATATTTTGACTTCTACTCTTTTTTAAAGAGAAGTAAGAAAGAAAGAAGAAAGCTTTAACCGGAATAGTACACTCGGCATTTTTGACTAGATTATATTTTCCAAATCGAATTTTTTGTATTATTGAATTACACTACAAATTTATTACCTTCGATACATGTAGTTCCCTTAAACAAAGAGTAAAGTGCGGATTTATATCCGCAACCGCACATCCAAAATCCGCACAGTTTAAATAAATAGTTAACCGTATCCGTAGAAAATTTGTGGATATTCGTGGTTTGCATTTCATATAGGTACTTTAGTTTTCATAACATGTCATTTTTTTCTTTTGATATTTAGATTTTAGCTACTAATATGAAACATGAAATAATCACAAAGCTCGTTACAACTTGAGAAAATAAAAATCCAGTTTAGTACCTTTTAAACATAATAAACAAAGTATACAGAAGTATACTAAAGATATGACTAAAAACAAAAATCTTTATCCTACATCATTAATCTGTTAATACTAATTATATTAATTAAATTAAAACCGGTATTGAATATTTTTAATTTCATTTTCGTTCATGAACAGAGAATAAAATGTCGTTCCTGTTTCCGTGCTTTAAAAAATTCTGGTAGTATGGTATTTTGCTTTCGTTTTCGGATTGTTCTTATCCTTGATAAAAAATTATCAAAGAGTCGGAAGTCGATAACTTTTTCCAACTCCCGACTCCGACTCCGACACCTCCAAAAAGCTTCGACACCTCGACTCCCGACTCCGACTCCGACTCCCCATCCCTGGTTTAAACCAAAGAAACAGGCTATACATAACGGACATTGGTCTGCCATCTTGTGTGGAATTTTGGTATTAATACCAAAGGACTTTTTTCAATCTCGTGCTATCATTTTCGGCACTCGGTTTCCTCCTTTACACTCTAATTGCATAAATAACTATTTTAAATCTATTATAATAATATAATAATAATAATAACAATATTGAGGTATTGCATGAAAGATAATTAAATTACGGGCGTAAATTGATATTTTGGGACGATTATTGTAAAAAATGTGCCGAAAACTGTTACTTTCTAAATAGCTTCGAAATCCTGAAATTTATGTGTCCACACTTCACAAAAATGTTGTAGATCGTTTGTAGTATACATATTATTTTTAAATTAATTATTTAATTAATGAAAAAAATTGGTCATACCAGTCAAGGTTGCAAAACATGCATAATGAAATGTATATTACTAAATGCCATTTCTTGCAAATAAAATGGAATCAGTGTTATTTCAAAACTAGATTAAAGCTAATAAATCGAGCAGCATTTATAATATCGTTGACAGGATATATTTACCTCTAATGGACGTAATCCGTGAATTTTCTCCGCAAATCATAGTTTATAGTCTATATTTATATGTATGTTCACTGCATTTATCTCTTATATAAAACGGAACTCTTTACTCACAGATAATTTAATGATTATTTATTTAACTGTCAATTGAGTTTTCCCTTTCTTCACTCTTACTCTTAGTCTTTGTTTTAAAAATGTGTTACTTCAAAACGCAGGCAAAATATTTAAATCTTGTACGGAAGCTACCTAATAAATTGTCGGCCTCATCCGCATTTCTGGCGGCAACAATATATTGTCTTTGATTTGAACATGTGTCATATGTAAATATAAGAAATAGCAACAAGTCATTCTTTCGAATAGTTTGTTGTATACAGCTGTTTAAATTGGACTAGTTTTGAGTATTTTGGAGTGAAATACATTCTAGCAGCAAAGTAGAAATAACTTGGCCTAATATTTTCTAACAGAGATATTATTTATCATGACCATGGAAACGTTACATGTAAGTATGAAAAAATTGGGCGGGGTTATGCAATTTTCAAAATCTTAATGAACCTTGCTATATAAAAAAAAAAAAAGAAAAAATACTGCACATATTTAGAAACCTAAATAATGTTATTAGCCATTCGAATTAAAATTAACAAAAAAATATATTTTAACATAAAATTTATTTTGGCATCCCAAATAATCATCCTTCACTTACTAAAACCTGCGAAACCCTGAAATGTGTGAAAATTCACACTTCGCATCAATTTTTTAATTTTCAATTTTTGGTACTTTTCGACAATTTTATTTGATGGCCTATTAATAAAGTTGTGTGCTAGCCACTAAATCTTCAATTTTTTTCTAAAAACTATTTAAAGTCTGAGGATTTCAAAAACTCAAACCGCCGGTCTCTATCTCTTACCGTTTTTGAGATATGATTGTTTGGAAAATTAAAGTTGGCATTTCCATTTTTAAAAAAATGATAAATAAAATAATGTAAACCTATGTTTGTTAATAATAATAATAATAATAATAGTTTATTTATTTAGCTAATGCTAGTAAGATCCATATTAACAAACATAAACATATAAACATTATAATAAACATTCAAATAAATGTAATCCTTATTTTGTCAATTTAAACCATTATTTGTCCACTTAGTTCATGCAAAACGTGATTTTTGTCAAATTTAAATATCGATTTTTCGTAATTTAGCGCTTTAAAATTTTAATAACATATTTGAATTAATTGTTTGGGACCTTAAAAATAAGTAGGTCGTAAAATTAGGTTCCAAACTTGTTGTAAATTGGTTTGTAATGTTTTCTACAATAATTTCAAAACTGTATTACTGTGATAAATCATATTTTGAATGTTATCTTCTCAAATATTTTTAATATCAGCCCTGCCTACGAAATACTGTAAACTATGAAAATTCACAGTTTATATATTTTTTCAGATAAACAGGTTTCGTCGCATAAATGTTTACGTAATTCCTGCTAATGATATAAAAATAAAATTTCCTTATCAACTTATTTAAGAGGATTAATTATTTTTTTAATCCCATACTAATTCATTTGTGGTTAACAAAACATCGAGATAACATTAAAATGTCTTTCTTATAAATTCTTATAAAAGTTATTTTTTGTACGTATTTTAACATTGAATATATTGGGTCTAGTGAAAGTGTAGTTATTTTTGGAAATTTGGGTATTAAATCAAAAACTATATCTCAAAAATGGTAAGAAATAGAGACCTAAGGTTTAAATCTTTAAAAAATTTAATTTTACGATGTTTTTTCTGTAATATTTGGTCCGTAATGACCTAAAACTAATTGGAAAAATTTTGATTTTATTTTGTAAATTTCATATAAATTCATATCTCAAAAATTGTATGAGGTAGAGACTTGAGGTTTGAATTTTTGGAATTCTTACACCTTGTTTTGTCTAGAAAAAATTAATGATTGGTCCGCAATGACCTAAAACTATTGAAAATTTTGATTTTTTTGTAATTTTAAAAATTCATATCTCAAAAAAGGTAAGAAATAGAGACTTGAGGTTTGAATTTTTGGAATTCTCACACCTTGTTTTGTCTAGAAAAATATAATGTTTGGTCCGTAATGACCTAAAACTGTTAGGGAAAACTTTGAAACTTTTTGTAATTTTAAAAATTCGTATCAAAAAAGGTAAGAAATAGAGACTTGAGGTTTGAATTTTTGGAATTCTCACACCTTGTTTTGTCTAGAAGAATATAATGTTTGGTCCGTAATGACCTAAAACTATTAGGGAAAATTTTGAAACTTTTTGTAATTTTAAAAATTCATATCTCCAAAAATGTAAGAAATAAAGACTTGAGGTTTGAATTTTTGGAATTCTCACACCTTGTTTTGTCTAGAAAAATATAATGTTCGGTCCGTAATGACCTAAAACCATTGAAAATTTTGATTTTTTTGTAATTTTAAAAATTCATATCTCAAAAAAGGTACGAAATAGAGACTTGAGGTTTGAATTTTTGGAATTCTCACACTTTGTTTTGTCTAGAAAAATATAATGTTTGGTCCGTAATGACCTAAAACTATTAGGGAAAATTTTGAAACTTTTTGTAATTTTAAAAATTCATATCTCAAAAAAGGTAAGAAATAGAGACTTGAGGTTATAATTTTTGGAATTGGAATTTTTATAGCAACTTTTGTTCAATAATTTTTTTCGAAATATTTTTCTGTTGTGAAATATTTGCAAAAATCTTAAAATCGACATGAGTAAACTCCCATTTTTAGTCAACCGATTTTTACCAAAAGTTGATCAACTCGTGCTATTGATGGCAGAAGCTTAAATATGAAGTTTCATAAAAATCCTTTCAGCCGAATTTACTCTGCACGTGTACACAGACAGACAGACAGACGGACGGACAGACGGACGGACAGACAGACGGACGGACCGACAGACAGACCGACAGACATCATGCTAAAAATAGTCAAAACGTTATGTAGGGACCTCAATTCGTGGAGATCCATCGAAATCTCGAAACGTCAAAATCGGTATGATCACAATACCTCCCTTATATATGTTGGCGGTCGGTAAAAAGAGAGTTTATAATATATAGAACTAGCTATAGAAACTAATTAATAAATTTATTATTATTATTATTATAGAAGGGGGGGGGGTGTAGTTTCGCCAGTACCGTCCAGGTTTGCCCGCAACGTTATTATTATTATTATTATTATATTTAAAATTTATTTTAATTGTGTTTGTTTATTAGTTTCGATTGTATCTAAATCATCAACAATCAAATAACCAATACATTTATTAGCATAATAAATAATGTGTCTAATAACTATTAGTTAGTTCAGCGGTTCCCAAACTTTTTTTACCGCAAGCCGGTACGAGGTTTTAAAATTTTTCGCGACCCACCTTATGAAAAAAAAAACATTTATTTACAAAACAAATTTTATTTTAAAGCAGTAGCTTTATAGTAATAAAGAGTAATAAATAGTAATAAAGTGTATAGTATAGTAATAAAGAATATAGTATAGTAATAAAGAGTACAAATACACACTATTCTAGTGATTAACTGTTATAAAAAAAATAATATGTACAAAAAAAATCTTTTTTGTGTTTTTACAATTTTTTTCGCGACCCGGAAAAATTTTTCTGCGACCCAGTGCCGGGTCGTGACCTACACTTTGGGAAACGCTGAGCTAGTTTATTAGCAACTGAAACTCTCGGCCCTTAGGTTCATAAAAAGGGAAGTCATTACAGAATTTTTAATACGAATGCCTTAAAATAAATTCGCGATCTCCCGGCATTTCGCGAACCACCGGTTATAAACCGGTGCTCTAACATAATCCCAAAAACTATATTTTCCTATTTTAATTACTGTACTATAAAACTTATGTAAAATTTAATTTTTGCATCTCTGAAAATTCTACTATGGAATACTAGTCACGTATCTATATCTGCTGACATTTGAGAATAAATAAAAATATAATAAAAGGAAGGATATATGCAATGATATCTTCTCAAAAGAATATGAAGCAGTTCACAAGATTTTCCGCAATGTTGCAAGCGGAAATACTTTCAATGATTAGAAAAGGTTTTCAGTTTTCAGTTTTCAAATATTCTTTTCAGTATTCTGGAATATATTTTTTATTCTTTCATCCGACGAAAACAAGTCGAAAAACATAGATTTGTATTTTCTTTTACATCTAAAATTAACGACAGTCATTTTTAAAAACACGAGCTCTGATGTACTGATGTTGATACTATATCTAAAATTTTGGGTGGGTTGTATTGTTATACCTTCTTATAAATAGCTGTGAAATGTGCTACCTATATAAACGCCACATCGGGGTCCAAATACTGAAAACTGATGACGGCTAACTACATAAACAAAGTGTGCAGTCAAATTGGGTCTATCCCGGACATATAAACGCTATTATTTCAGTTATTATTACGTCAACTATGACGGATGATTGTTTATCCGGTTTGTGTATGTTAACTGGCACAAGAAAAAATGACTAAATAACAGAGTACATTTTATAGAAAAAGTCATTAATACCAATTTGGCAATGATTGCAGATGCCTTCAATTTCTATTTAAAAAGTGTTCTGTATTTATGTTAAGTTTATTTAGTAAATTATTAAATAATTTCAAAAATAGGGCTCCATATTTTGACCCCCCCATTGGCTAAATTCTGCGGGCGCCCGTGTGACTAAGTAAGAAGATAAGATAACAAAGGCGGTTATCTGGATAAAAGATCAGATATTGACATTACTGAGTAGATATTTTTTCAGATAATTTTATCTAGTAAACCCCAACACGAAAGTAAAACCTATTTTGTCTGTCTTCTGTTATGGTTTCAATTTTCTGAGATACAAGAGCATATTGTTCATTGATACTATTCTACAGTGATGTAGGGGGCGGGGGCGGGAGCCCAAGGGGCCGGCGCTACCGCACTTTTTATATGAGGCACAGAGCGCCACCGTTGTTTTAACTCCAGGTATTTAAAAAATCGAACGACCGAAATCGCTCGAAATCGGATATCACTCGGCTAAATCCATCGGTTTTTTAATTACTTCTTAAATTGAAATTCGCAATTCGCGAACATGACTGTCATCACGTGAAACCGGGGAATCCCCGAATAATATATTGCGTGTTTATATAATTACATACATTGACTACAGTGGGTAAAACATTCCTTCAGATTTAAATCCATTACTCCAGTGTTATAAGGCAGTAGCGGGTAGTTTCTGTTGAATGCGAAAGAGGATTTAGCTGTATAAATTTAATAATAACTGAAGCTAGATCTCGATTATTAATAGAGTATCAAATGTTCATAAATCTGCATGGTCCTCCAATTGAAATTTGGAAAGTCCAAGAAGTTCAGGAGAATATCATCTAGAAGTTTTTATAAGTAAAAATTAATGAGATTACATTTTGATAAATTGATTTATTGTGTTTTTTTTAAATAAATTTTTGTTAAATAACTGAAGAATTTTTTTTTTATGCATTTATATTATGCATATCCACATTTGTAGTGGGTTCAATAATATAGTACCCCGCATTATCTAATTTTGCATTAAAACATTCCTACGGCCAGTACTACCTACGGTTTATTTTGACTTTTTGGAGAAACTTTGGGAGAACTCCCACACTTTTTCAATTAGCACTACACCACTGCTATCCTAACCTTAACCAAAAAGTTTGTGAAAAGAGACCAGGGTGTCAATTCTAAACGTTAGCAACTGGCGGCCATTTTATGGTCACCAAGTTGTAAAGTAGTTGATGTACGATAATTTTATTTTCCTCTATTGGTACTACATAGTGCTATATGTTGGCATCGCAAAAGAAAAAAGAATCATTATTTTCCTTTAAATATAATTAATTGTTTGTATATATGTAATAACCCCGAAATGATTCTGTGAAAAAATGCAATAAATTTCAAATCATATATGTGAAACAATCAATTAAAACTAAGCGACCGACGCCATGACATATATCAACAAGACCGTAATTATCACTAACCATTTAGCGACAAGTCACCAACTTTGTTAGTTCTTGACTACCCCAAAAGATGTCACTGAAAGTTTCACTGTCTAACTTTATGTGAAAAATCGCCAATTTTAATTGTTTAGCATTTGGAATAGACACATATCAAAATAAATAAATAAATTTTCATTTAAATGACGCACGTGTCCATAAAAATTTCGTTTCAATATCAAAAATCGCCGAAGTGTAGTAAGATTTGCTGCATATGATTTTTTTCATATATGATTTAGCTTCATCTGAATTTCATCTGTTACCAAACCTCAAAAAGTTCGTTAGTAGTAAGTGGTTTTCTTAAAGAGATGAACCAGACACGACGGTAAATAGCTATTTTCAAGAGCTTGAAGAATCGCATTTCTGGAATTGGATAATGGCACTGGAATATCGCTGGACAAAGGATGTTGAAGTTTAGGGAGTTTGCGAGATGAAGGTTTTTACATTGAAAAATAAATAAAATTTTAAAACGAAGAATACAGTCTTTCATTATCCGGTCAACTCATATTTGGGACTGTTCTGCATAATCCGGGATGTCACTTTAAATTAGAGAATGAAGGTGTGTTAACTGATTTGACCCAATACGTCAATAGTACAGTTTAAAATAGATGTGACGAACGACAGATCTGACCGATGACAAATCCATTGAATGTTCCGCTTTATCGAATGCTTTCTAAAACTCAAAGCGAATAGTAAACCATTTGTTTATGAAACATTTGCTTTGAAAGAGAGTCTTTGAAAACAAATATAATCCATTGTATCTCGCATTTATAGAGTAAAAGTAGAAATTGACATTTTAGCATGGTAGCCGGTCAGTACGAGGTACGTGAGTTCTATACCTCCATTCAGTGGCGTATCTATACTTGTAGCTTATGACATCCAGGGCAGAATTTTGGTTGGCCTCCCTCACTTAATTATTTATTAAAGTTGGTTAGTTCCAGATATATATTAAGGTTATTTCTGAGAAAAATTCTTTATTTAGTTATACACTTATCAAACTGGTCTAGGGATAGGTAATGAGTTTGGGAAATTAATTTTAGTTATTTTATATATAGATTTTGATAATTGTGTGTAGGCGGGGTCGCGGTGTATGTTGTGTCGGCTGCCCGTGTGCTGGCATTCGTGGGACCATCCTTTGCTAGGGTAGAACCTAAATGCCACAAGTGTTGATGTAAGTTTGTATACAGAAAGTTTGAAAAATTGAATATAGTCAAAATTTGAAACCATGACTACGGGATAATAAAATGTATAGGATTATAAGAGATTAGTTTCAATAATACGAAGAAAAAAAATCAGCTGTGGCCAACACAGGACCGACCGCCATCATAAAGTACTTATATAAATTACATTCTAGCAGCAGAGTAGAAATAACTTGAACTAATATCTTCTAACAGAGATATTATTTATCATGACCATGGAAACGTTACATATAAATATGAAAAAATTGAGACTAATTGAAATTGTACAGAAATTATTCGAAATTTTTCGTTTTATCAAAAAACGTCTCAAATAAAAGTTATTAGTTATTGCATTTATAGCAACTTTTGTTCAATAAATTTTTTCGAAATATTTTTCTGTTGTGAAATGTTTACAAAAATCTTAAAATCGATAAGTGTAAACTCCCATTTTTATTCAACTGATTTTTACCAAAAGTTGATCCACTCGTGCCATTGATGGCAGAAGCTTAAATATGAAGTCTCATAAAACTCCTTTCAGCCGAATTTGCTCTACACGTGTACATAGACAGATGGACAGACATACGGACAGACGGACAGACAGACAGACAGACAGACGGACAGACAGACCGACAGACATCATGCTAAAAATAGTCAAAACGTTATGTAGGGACCTCAATTCGTGGAGATCCATCAAAATCTCGAAATGTCAAAATCGGTATGATCACAATACCTCCCTTATATATGTTGGCGGTCGGTAAAAAGGTAAATGATTACATAAAAAAATTTTATTAAATTTTCTTTAACAAATCAAATCTTAAAATGTGATCAGGTTTAGGTTTTAGCTCAAAGAACTTAGTTATTTTTTGTTGTTTCGCCGTCTTTAACATATCTTTTGTCTCGTATTGATGCCCAGAAGCTTCTTTGTCAGACTTTTTTCCATGGATGTATCAATTTTTACGAAAATGTCAATGATAATTAGTAAGTCTTAATTCTTCACTCATTATTTTTCGATGTCATATTTTCCGAGCAAGGTGCGGGATATTCTTCAACCGGTTATTGGTGTTGAACTAAGTCAACTTCAGTCAAATTTTCAACTTTAACTCCTGGACTGTAGCAACTTATGGACATCAGACGATTGCAATTTACAGACGATTTCTTTGAAGGAGGTCGTAAAAGACATCGACCGTCTGTCTGAGTTCCGGCAAAGTACCAGGAACACAGAATTAAGCTTATGGTGCTCATCATGTTCGTTCTAGGTGGAACGAAGGCGTCCTTCAAGCAGGAACTTGATATAATTCCTGACTGCAGATCAGTTTCCAACTCTTGATCTGCAGAATGCAAAAAGCATGTTTGCTTGGTTTTTTGCACACTTTGAAGACACATGACATAACTGCACTAACCGCTGCCGCACATATCCAGAGTCTGGGATGTGGTAGTGTGTATTTTTTCCATCAGGTATTCGCGTAGAACGTGTCTTGTGGTAAGCCTGTTGTGCAGTGCCTGGTGGAGGATTGTTTAAGACCTAAACCACTACCACCTATATATATATATATATATATATATATATATATATATATATATATATATATATACCTGCCTAAATCACCCTAATGCAGCACAGGGCTTTCACAAATGTTCGCCAACTTGTCTCACAAGTTTTCCCATATTCTCTCAATTCCTACTACTTGTTCTTCTCTAGGTGGTTTGAGGTATGCCCCTTTTACGACTACCTTGAGGGTTCCAGTCGAGAGTCCTCCTGGATATATCATTGGGATCTTTTCTAAGAGTGTGGCTTATCCAATTTCGTTTCCTAATTTTGACCTCGGTCTAAATTTTCTTTTGGTTTGTTAGCTTCCAAAGATCTTCGTTGGTGAATCTATCAAACCAGAAAATAAGCATGCTTCTGCTTAGGCATTTGTCTGCAAATACTTTTCTAACTATGTCTTTCATATCCTTTTAAATTTCGCAGAACTGAACAATGATTTCGATAATTTCTTGAATTGCCACAGTGCCATTATTAATGACCAGAATTAACCTAGTTCTTAATATTTATTTGCTTTAAATAATTTTTCCAGTAACTCCTAAGTAGAACAAAGATCTACGAAGCATCGCCATCTGGTTTTATTCTTTTCAAAAGTCTTAAATTCCAGCTAAGATTTTCCCATCCATCCAATTTCTTGAGAAATAGACCTGCGCCAGGTAATTGCAGAAACTCTTCTGCGCGCTCTTTGGGGATTCAATTCAAGTGCCTTTTTGGAGATGTTATTGTCAGGCTTCCTCAGTGCATGTACTAACCACTTCCATTTCCGGGTCATTATTTCTACCGCATTTGATTTTTGGGTCGCTAGACTACATAGACTTGTATTTGGCCATAAGATGTTGAAGATTTTGCGTGATCCGCAAATTACGAATTTATCAGTTTCGAATAAAGAAAGCGGTCATTAATATTTTCTCCGTGATTGTCGAAACTGTGAATAGCGAACCCGGGAATAATCTTTGGCTTTATTTAAGATTCTATCTATATTCTGTTCAAAATCAAGAAGTAGTAATCATGCAATGTCACGTGATAATTTTGTCGAACTCTCGTCGTTCGTTGGCTGTTGAGCTATCAATTTTATGCGAGAGCCAATAGGGTAGCGACTTCAATCTTTTACGTGCTTTTATTACTATTTCTGAAATTTGAACAGGGTATAGTAGCAATATTAAATGTATAAGAATTTCTTACAGAGTGACGTGTAATTTATTACAGCGAATATATTAAAACGATTAGTTCTAGAAACGAAAAAATGTGGCATATACCATTTTGGCGATGACCTCTTCATTTGTATATCCATTTGATTGCCACTGTTTGATTAATTCAGTAATTTTCAAATTTAAAATTCATTGAAATTTTCAGTAGATAACTATAACGCTCTTATTGAATGGTACCAGGGGCTTCTGCCCCGTCCCTCTCTAGGTACGCCACTGTCTCCATCTGAATAACACTAAACTGGAGCGAAAAACTGGAACAGTGAAGGTCGCATGTTTTACATTTTATTTTATATCTACTGTCAAAGCAATGCGGAACAAATACAGCTTGGCATTTTCAATTGGAAAACAAAAATGCTAATCTTACGAAACTTCAACGCACCTACAAGTTAAACAATGATTATTGAAATAGCTTGCAGATTGACTTTGTTGTTATTAAGATAATAGACTAGGAATTTGTTTTTCTACTGGTTATTGTTTATTGCTGATTGAAATGTCATAAGCCTGTTACAATTGCTTACAATAATTAGGACAAACTCGAGACCAGAAAAGAGAACAAGGATATTTTATTTCAAATATTAAAAGACGGACATATTGATAAAGCTCGACGCGTGGGTTGATGCGGATGCCTCTGGCGGCACTTTCAGAAGGGCGGCATTTTCTGATTACATATTAAAAGAAATTTTTTATTTATTACTCTTTAGAACGACTAAGTAAATTGTTGGAAAAAACTGTTTAAAGTATTTAATTTATTTGAAGTGCGAAAAGCCTCCCGGCATTGCAATTATTTTACAATTATGCCTAGCGGTGGACCACAGGGGCTGATCAGGCCTATAGTAATGGAGTAAACGAGAAAATTTCCCATTATGATGTCCAAATATTAAATTTGTCAAAATACTAGCGCCCATTTTGTTCCCTGCTTGTACCATTCTCTGAACATAGAAATTTTGTTGGATGAAGAGATAGATAGCTATACTCAGGGACGGATCTAGCTTTTTGGGGGCCCAGGGCTTAAAAATGCCAAGGGGCCCTACACATGCTGTTCACTTATGTTGAATATTTTTTAACATAATAAGTGAAGAGCAAAAAAAAAGTTCCTCACTTCCCAAATCTAAGTAAAGAGCAAAAAAAAAGGTCCTCACCTCCCAAATCTAAGTGAAGAGCAAAAAAACAAGGTCGTCACCTCCCAAATCTAAGTGAAGAGCAAAAATAAAAGGTCCTCATCTCCCAAAACCAAAGTAATAGAATACAATAGATATCTGCTCGAGAGGTTGGGGGCCCCTTGCGGATCCGGGGACCAGGGCTTAAGCCCTATTAGCCCGTATGTAGATCCGTCACTGGCTATACTAAAACCAAAAGTAAATCGCTGGCTTTTAAAATAGTGTTACAGCGATAAGCAAATTGGTTTGAACAAGGCCGATTACCGATTAATCGGTCTTGCCTTATCGGCCGTTACCCATTAATCGGCCGCCGATTATTAACCAAACCTAACCTACATAGTATATAAAAGAAAACGTTTTAAGTTACAAAATTTCATTTAGAAATGCACTAAAAAGTATTTTTTCCCCCGTTAGTGGTAGATTCAGTGATATTTATAAATTTCAATAAACCTGAACAAAACTGAAGTTATCTTAATTCATAGGATGATCTTTTATCATGACAGATACTTGGGTTTTATTTAAGGATTTTTTAGTGGGCGCCCCACAATGTTATTTTTCACATGACCAAGATGTGATAACCGAAAAAAAATGACTTTTTAGTGCATTTCTGAATGAAATTGGGTAATTATTATTATTATTTTTTTTTTTTTTTTATAGAAATATTACGTTGAATGAAATGTTTTTCAAATTTCTCTGCTACCCATGGTTTTTTTGCGCCAACATACGTGTCGTAATTGGGTTTTACACGATTCAGTTTATTGATAAGGCGTTCAAATTTCAATAATAAATTGAACAATTAAATAATTGATCAATTTATTTTGAAAATAGAACAAGTCCTATTTTACATAAATTTTTTAGATAATTCTAGGTATATTTTTATCTGTAGTTATTACCAACTGTTTAGCTGTAGCATAAACTAGAAATATATAGATTGTGTTTCGGTTTTATATGTGACAGAACCGCAAACGTTCTAAGTCACTATCATTTAGGTCAGTCTTTCTCAACTGGTGGTCCGCGGACCACTGGTGGTCCTTAGCAAAATATTAGTGGTCCACTAAAGGCTTATAAATAATTATTTTTGAGATTTTTTGTTGTTTTTTTAAGATCTTTTGTTCATTTTCTGTGATTTTTGTACAATTTTCAGTGATTTTTTTCTTACTGAGATATTATATAGATTATTGTTTTATAGAAATTTATTGTATATGTACATATACAATATATTTGTTTAATAGTACATTTATTTTTTGTGGTCCGCAGTAGAAAATGAAATATTTTACTGGTCCGTGGTGCGTTTTCGGTTGAGAAACACTGATCTAGGTTATTTCTTTTGTATTTGTTCACAGCTCATAATTTTGTGAAATTTTTTTCAATATTTTCATTTTGATAAATATGTTTTACGGTTGGTAATGTAAAAGTTTTCAAAAAAAAAAAAATATAAATAAATTGATTAATTTATTGATCAATAAATTGAACTGTGTAGAACCAACGTGATATAAGAAGTAAATAATAATCACTACTCAACAAATTTGAACACACCTTTTGTCGAGTAAAATTAGCTGTTTTGGAATAAATATGACCTACTGATGACGAAAATGCTGATTAAAAAATATGCAGCACCCTCAGATTTAAAGTGATTTAATTTTCAAAATTTATCAAAATCATTCTATCCAAGCAGAGTCATTAAAAATAACAGAATAAAACCATTTAATTAAAGTTACGGAACCCCTGAAAACGTTCCACGCAACCCTAGGGTTCCGCGGAACACAGATTGAATACCACCGATCTAAACAAAAAAAGATCATCTCTTCTAAAATACAAGTAATGACCTGAAAAAACAAAGATCCTCACTTCTAAAATACAAGTGATGACACAAATGAGCTTGTTTTAGAGCTCTTGCTGGGGTCATCACTTATATTTTGACAATAACACGTAAAAACGAATAATAACACGTGTTTTTGGAGCTCTTGGGGGGGGGGGGGCTTAAACCTGTGAGCATCCTTGAGTGCGTGCTTGGGTTATTGACCTGTGTAATATAAGTAGCGTTATTATAATTTTAAAGTCAATCTTTTTTACTTCTATACCAGCACCTCAGAGGTAGCTTGTATTAAGTCACAAATTATAAACAGCTCAGAAAAGACGATTTAACATTGTTTACTTCCTTGCGTTGATCGACTTGATACAGTTTTAAAGAAACGTATACTGAAACTGGCTAGAGCTATAGTTCCAAATTATTTTCCAATCGACGGACTATAAAGTATTAAGTCACTTGCAGAGATGGGCGTCTACGCGTAAACTTGAATTTTTTACGTCTACGTGTAAATTTACCGTAGACAGCGTAGAGAAGTGTAGACAGTGTAGACACGTAGAATCTGGCGTAGAATAATGAAAAATGAGGTTAACGTTTAAAAAATAAAATACCGCCAGTTTTAAGTAGAAGAAGAAGTAAAGAACTCAAATTTAATATTGTTGACAGCTTCCTGATCCTTTTTGATTAAAACAACTGCTAACTTTTAATTTTAATTTTACTTTTGTAGTTCATACAGACAGAAACCAAGTAATTTATGTTCTCCATAACAACATACGATTTGTGAGATAACATTTTTGGAAACAATATATGTAATTAGAACTACATAAAATTGAAATAAACATAAACATTAAAGTAAATTTAAACTATTACCATTCTATTATTTCAAATATTACATTTAGACGTACTGCGCATGTACAGTTTACATTCTACATTCGACACGTAAATAAAGGCATATTCTACTTGACATGTTTACGCGTAAAATCTATTGGGCTCAACAGCGCTATGAAGTGACGCCAAGCGGGCTATAACTGAACTAAGCGAAACGAGTAATAGTTTATTGTTTACATCTGGTTTACATGTGTTTTCTCGTGTAGTTTGTATTGCTTTTAAAAGTTAGTGTTGCAGTTTGCTTGTTATATTAACTTTTGATAGCAATTATTATTCTTTTTTATATTACTTTATGTTATAATGAGTTATTATAACACAAATTGGTGTGTGTTTGGCTGTCACTCTAGAAAAGGAAGTAACAAAAATATTTACTTCCACTATTTTCCAAATGAGAAACAATTTGTGAACTGTTAATAAATTTGGTGCTGTGGAAGTGATAATAACAAACTAGTATTTATTAAACAAATTAAATAAAAAACAAACACTAAATTATAAAAATCCTTCTCGAACATAATTAAATATCTACCCGGGTAATTTTAATGCAGAATTAGGGCAAGCGGTCTCAAATTCTGTACGCAGCTTTTCTAATACATTTTCACTGAACTTTCAGTGCCTGCTTTTGTTTTTAATCAATTTATTTAGGCAAGGAGTTTCTAACAGAGGTTTCGGTTCATACTGTTGTAAGACAGGTTTCTTAAAAGTAGACCACAGGCATTTTAAATCTGTGCTGGTTAATATTTCCATACTCAATATATTGTTTCTGGAACAAAAAGTAAAACCAACAGAAACCACACAAAAAAAAGATAAATCAAATATTTCACAATCAATCAATGCCCTGATCTTGGCTTCTTTCATTTTGGTTTGTTAACCACCTGGCACAAAATAATAGGATAGCTGAAATGTGTTTGCATGTAGTTCCTGCTTTACATGTGAAGGACATATTTAAAACTTCAACATCATTACTAAATTTTAATTTCCCAGTGACTTCGTGAGGTGGTGTGCTCAAACTGCTTGTTGTAAACATAACCCACATATGTCGACATGGTCATCATTTTTGCCCAAAATTCCGCACAACATAAGATTTCCGGCGTTTAACAACTCTTCTCCTTCAACTACACACCTAGAAGAAGGTGTTGCACTTAAAAAATTAAAATAATTTAATAAAGATAGCTGTTTATTATCCATTGCAAATCGATGATTTAACATGTAAACAAATATGGACAACTTTCACATTACTCGTTTCAATCAGCTGTTCACAGCGCTCGTAGCGCCGCCATCGGGCATTGTTGTATCCAATATTAGTCTATATCATGTATTCTACGCGCCCATCACTGTTCACTTGGCACTAAAATGTCATTTCTGATAAAAGTGTGACTTGATACAGTTTACCTCTAAGGTGCTGATATCTATTTCCTTAAATTCCACCCTTCACCTATCAAAATACGTTATTATTTTTTGTTGTGATTGTTATGATGTTATGTTGTGTGATGACCCTATAAACCCAAGTGTCTGCGCTTATGATTGTAGTTGATATATACAACATTCACCGTTTTTAATGTCACCATATCTCTTCTAGTGCCATTTGATTCCAGACTGGACAGATTAAGTTTCTTAGCGGAAAAATATAAAGCTATATTTTTACGGGTGTGACGTTACAGTCTTCTTATGATCAATGATACAATTCATTGGCTGTTTTGATACGCTACAGATATTGATCAGACGGTAAATTAGATCATTGATTTTGAAATAAACTGTGTCGAAGATTAGCAACGGTTATTATTTCTTCTTTCGCTTTGAAAGTAGAGAAGATTAGGTAATTTAGGTCAATATTTTAGACACAGGAAATGTGATTAAATTTATGCTTTAGGCAAAATTTTTACTAATGATTACTATTGATGACCGGTGTGGTATGTTGAACTCAACATCAAAAATAAAAAACAAAATTTCGTTGTCAATAGTTACGGCGGAGTAACCGGGAAGCAGGGGATTGCAGGACCTCGAAAATATGTAAAACTAAAAAAGAAATTAACCCATTAGTGTCATAACCCATTAGAAGTTATAAATTTTATTTTATTTTTTTATTTAGATTAGAAATAGCGTCTTTTTATCATAAGGCATCCCAGCAGTTTTTTTTTTTTTTTTGTGGTCCTTGCACGTGCCCTATGTGTTATCTATGTGGACTCTATGCATAATAGTAGCAATAACTGGCAGTAAGATAGTCATGTAAAAAAAAAGTATTTATTTAAAATTTATGAAAGTTTATAAAATAATGTAAGTAATATACGAGGTCTGTTCAAAAAGTATTGCGAATTTTGTGTTTTTTCAAAAATTATTTATACATGAATATCTATTTTGTCCCCTTCAAAGTAATCCCCACCAGATATTATACACTTGTGCCAACGTTTTTTCCAATCCTCGAAGCACTTGCAAAAATCATTTTTTGTGATCTTGTTCAGCTCCTCCTTCGATGCCGTCTTTATCTCCTCACTCGTAGCGTAGCGTCGTCCTTTCATGGGCCTCTTCAGTTTCGGGAACAAGAAAAAGTCACAGGGGCCAGATCTGGGGAATACGGTGGCTGCGGCATTATTAGTGTGTCGTTTTTGGCCAAAAATTCGCGGACAAGCAACGATGTGAATTTCGCGGCGACCCGTCTCATGCCCAAATCATTGGTAATAATCGAATGGCACGAGCCAATCGATATGTTTAGGTCCTCAGCAACTTCTCTAACGGTGATTCGACGATTGGCCAATACTATTTTCTTCACTTCATCAACGTTTGCGTCTGTTGTTGACGTGCTCGGGCGTCCGGCACGCTCTCGTCGTTCACATCTTCTCGGCCCTCTGAGAACATTTTGTACCGATAAACGTTGCTTCGGTCCAAGGTAGCTTCACCATATGCCACAGTCAACATTCGGAATGCGTCCGCGCACTTAATTATGTTTTTCACACAAAATTTGATACAGATTCTTTGATCCATTTTTTGGTATAGGCAAAAATCGAAGACTAGCCAAAACACGTGCAAGCAAAGCAACTGTCAAAAATTAACTGAACATTCAAAATGGCCGAACTTGTCGGCATAAGTGACAACATAACGCCACAAAAAAATCGAAAATCGAATATACGTAACCCGCGGAAATTCAAAATTCGCGATACTTTTTGAACAGACCTCGTATAACACATAAAAGTATATTTATATTTTAATTTATTATTCGTATGAAAGTTTTCAAACCATAATTTTGGATGTAACCCACAGTCATATTTTATGCACAAAAATTTACTTTTTTTATCGCACGTCTCACATCGCTTATCCGTTTCCGTATATCATTTAATATGACCAATATTATCATATCTAATAGAGTTTCTTAATCAAAATCATCATCATTTTATTTTGATCTAACTTTACATTCTTATGGTAAAAGAAGACCGAGGTTTAACGACGATATTAAGTAGAGGATGAAATTATTAGACGTGATAGTGAAGAGCATACTCATGTACGGAGTAGAGATATGGCGATGGAAGGAATAGGAGATAGTAGAAAGGATACAAGATGGATACATGAGATAGATTATGGATTTCGACAGAACGACAGCAGGATATATAGTGAGGAAGGAAATGAAGAGGGAAAAGCTGAGAATGGGAGCCGGGACGATGGTGGTGAAGTACGAGGAGAAAATCAGAAAGGACAAAAGAAGGAAGATATTAAGAGAATGCTGGGAAGAAAGAGTGAATGAGGAACAAAAGGGTAAACTGTCGGAATGGGGAAAAACAAGGAAAGAGTACTATTGGAGATGTGGCATGGACACAAGGGAAGCTGTGTAGAGAAACGGAGGAAGAAACATAGAAGAAGAATTGAGGAGGAGAGACAAGGAGGTACAGGAACAGCAAAGAACCGTAAGAATAGACATTTCAAGGAATGTGAAAAGATATTGGGAGTCACTGCTAGTCACGAAATTAGAATATATGATGGCTGATGTGCTAGTAAATTGAACCTAGACGACAGTGGCGTATCCAGGGTAAGAAGACGATAGGCATTAGAGCAGGCAAGTAGATGGGTATTCGGTATTTGGCAGGCAAGTATGGGTATTCGATGGGGGTATGGGAATTTGCCATTACGACGAATTCGATAAACGTCCCAACCTGGCAAATATCCATAGTTTTATGTTGATAAATTTTAGATTTTCAAGACCATAAATAATCTTTTGTTACGTCAAAGTTCTCATTACTTATTGTTTGTTAGATCCTGGTTTTTTTAACTTAAATATAAACAAAATCAATTCTTTCATTGTTCATGAAAACAAGTAGGTCGTTACAGTAAAGAGTAAGAACATTTGTTTCAACAATAAAAACACAATGCTTTATCAAAATGTGTGATTTAGTTCCATTTTAAGCTAATTTTTGCATATGACTCGAAATGGTCCGTGTAATCAAATTCTTTTTTGGTTACAAGATAAGGATATTGAAACCATTCTTTTAATATATTGAGCAAGATCAGTGTTTCATAAATAGTAAATTTGTGGGTTTGTTAAATTTGTAGAATTAATTTTCGAAATACTGCTTTAGCTATACACTGTTGCGAAATATACTTGCAATTTGCCTGCGGAGCTGCAAACTTGAATACCTTTCCTGGTGCCTTAAGATGCGTTTCGACGGTAGTATGAGTGGTTTGAAGTTCTTTTGCAAATTCTATGATTGTTAGGCGAGTATTTGCTTCGTCGGATCAGTGGAGGTCGTTCAGTTTGCTGAGCCGGCTCATTGATCTGGCTCAGTGATCCGGCTAAGTAAACGTGTCCCCGAGATACAAGTCGGTCACTTGTCAGCTCTTCCACCATTTAACACGGTTGTTGGTTTGCAATATGTAGGTAGAACGTCGCTCAGCCGGCTCTTGCATTATATGAACAGTCAGCGGAAAGCGGAATTGTTTGGTCGAGTGGAATAAGTGCGATAAAAACGTCTGAGTATTTGCCGCTTTATTACTTTTATTCTTGTTAATATTCTTAGTATGTCTGTGTCTTCCTCATTATCTTGTTATTTCAGAAATACTGAAGTTAAATAAATAAAATTCTATAGAAGTGAATTATCTAACATTTTTGCAGGGTTAATAGTAAACAAACAATTCACTTTGTGTAACTACTGTATTTTAAACCAGATGTGTTTATGGCGATGTTTATTGCCCTTATAAATCGGACATCTGGGATTTGGACAATATTTTTAATATTTTTATATATATTTTTATATAGTAAGAAAGTACAGATTAAGCCTATTAGTTGCAAATAGACTGCCCTACAAATTGATGACAAAACACACTTTATAATAATACATTACAAGCCGAGTTCTCGCGAAGTTCAACATGACATCGATCCAGATCCGGATCACTTCGGTCACTGCTCAAAATCGCCCGATCAATCGTATCCAAAAACTATGCAGGAAGCCGTGAGCTGTGAGCCGGTTCGTCCATGAACGACCCATATCTATTCTAAAGCCCAAATAACTACTCAAATGTTCTAAAATTTTGTTAGAAATTCAGAAGATACTAGATGATTTTAGTTTGGTTACTTGCTCTATTATGCGTATACTATTTGAGTATATTTATATTTAAATTAATAATTATCATATAAGTTATTAGGTCAGCAGTGTAATCCATGTTTTTTTTTAACAATAAAAATTGCAATATTTATAATAGATAATACATATCTAGGCAAAGGTTAATTAGGCACTTAGACAAACCATACGATCAATTTTTAAACTTAAATATTTCTATCTCAAATTTTATCTTATGGATTTGTTTTGAAAACATTCTAAGTTGATATATTGTACAATTTTGATTGTTAATTACTACAGTTAATAGCGTTTTATCTCCATTTTTATTTGTACAATTGTAAATATTACATAAACAACATGATTAAATATTAATAGTTAAATAGTTAAAAATAGAAAGATTTCGTCTGTAGTAATTCTATAGTGATATGCTGTAGCTTTGTAGTAATTCGGTTTTTCGAAGCGCAGGGTCAACACAACTTATGTAATTCATAATCTTCTATCAGTAAATTCGTCCATTACTGAATATTGGCCTTCCCCTTACGTCTCCAAACTTTTCTGTATGACCAACAGTTGTAGCAGTTTGACCAACAGTGTCGTAACAGTTTTTTCTAGTGCGTTCTAAGAATGAGTGACATTCATTTCGAACAACGGTGTGCTGTCAGGTTTTGCTTCAGACTTGGGCACAGTGCAACGGAAATTTTTGCAAAACTTCAGCAGGCCTACGGAGACAATGTTTTGTCAAGGACCCAGGTTTTGGCTAGTTTTTGGCTAGTAAAAACATTTCATCTGACATGAGTCCTTGTGACTTTTCCCTCTTCCCAAGATTAAAAAATAACCTCAAGGGACGTAATTTTGGGACACTCGAAAACATTCAAACGCCCATAACCGGCCAGCTGAAAGCTATTCCAGTATCCGAATTCCAGCACTGCTATGAGAATTGGAAAAACCATCTCCAGCGCTGTGTGGCTTCCCAAAGAAGTTATTTTGAGGGAGATAATATTGAATTGTAACTCTAATCGAATATATATATTTTTTTTTAAATCAGTCCGGGTACTTAATTTACACACCTCATATTTACCTTCGTGCAAGGTTTATTTATTGAGTATGTGTATCAGATTTTACTTATTTATTTATTGTTAAATTTATTGTTTTAAATATATTCTGTTGTCATTTAGATGGACTGTGTTAGGCTCAAATAGCCATCGTTGCTGTGCGTCAAAATTTTTAACTAATGTACCAATATGTATCAATTATTTGTATTTTTGTCGGACTCTTGATCATAATATGCGTTTAGCTTCTGCTCTTTATAAGTAATAATAATACTAATAATTAATACTTAAACTAAATTCTCCGAACACATGTATCCCGTTGCTTGCTAGGCAACATAAAAATGAGTTGTGGAAAATTGTTACTAGTGACGAAAATGGATTATGTACAACAATACTAAACGCACATATTTATGGGTAAACCCCGACCAGGCGTCAGCTTCAACGACAACATCGAACTATGTCAAAAAGGTCTATCTGTGCATTCGGTTGGATATGAAGTGTTTGCAAATTATCATGAGGCCGACCTCGGACTTTGATCGAAAGGATTAGACTAAATATACCCAAAATGCTATGATGAGTCGCTCTCTGATGTAGGGCTCTCAGACGTCCCGGAAATCCGGGATTGTCCCGGATTTTAGGTCTATGTCCCGGTGTCCCGAGACAGTCTCTCGCCTATTTGTCCCGGTTTTGTGTATTTTAATAATTTATTAAATCAGTCAGGAGTCGCCGCGGGAACGCATTTATCATTGGAACGAATTTAAATTTGTCCAACGGTAACGACAGTAAAGCGTTAAAAACTCTATTAACACATACTTCTGATTCGTTCATAGCCAGGCCGAATCGGTCAATTTGAAAATATTACAAATTGAGGGAAAAAACAAATCTATAATGGAAGTTTTCGGTGTATTAAAAGATACAGCAGCTATGTTTGAAGAAAGATACTGACAGTGTTTTTTTACCAAAACATGTAGAAACAATTTTGAAAGAACATGAAGAATTGGGGCTACTTACTAAAAATGAAATTAATAATTTTAAAATGGAAGTTACTAATTTCTATGAAACGTTTATTGAATATTTAAATAAGTGGATAAAACCTCTTAAACATTTTTCAATATTTTCATCGATGGTTTTAAAAGGAAAACCAGAATGGAAAAATGTACAACAAACATTAAATTACTTCAACAATAAGAATATTGAAATAAATGAGAGTTATTTATTCAACCAAATATCAACAGTGTGAAAAATTGTTGAACTAAAATTTGCAGAAAATAAAGACTGGAAGTCTAAAACCGCTTTCAGAAAAGTGGATAATAATTTTATCCAAGATGTATAAAGAATTTACAGAACAGTATTTAGATATTCTAAAAATTTGTGAATACGATTTATGAAACGTCGAACATATTTTCTCGCTGATGGAAATTCAGCGGACCGACGAGCGTAATTCGCTATTTTATTTTATTTTATTTATTTATTTATTTATTTATTTTTAATTTTTTAAAAGAGCTAAATTCAACCAAAAGTATTTATAAAATGCTTTTGTATGGATTTTATTTGGAAATTTCCTATTTTCGACGGGTATTTAAAAGTATTAAAATTAATATGAAAATTATTTTATCAGCTATTGAACAAGAATTTGCTATGAACTTGTAACCTAAATACTTTAAATTTCATATAAGTTAGGATCTGGATATAATTTTTTTTTTAAATAAAAAGCGCTGATTTATTGTTAATTATTTATTTTGGATTTCAAATCCATTATTTATTGTAATTGTATAGGAGTTTATTTTTATTTCTGTTAATTATTTGTAAGTTTAATTTTTGTGTTATTAATAAAACAATAATAATTGTAATATAAAATCTACCTAATCCCTCTCGATTAGTTAAAATTTTTGGCGTACAGCATCAAGCCCCCCTGTGAAGGGCACCCCGTCACTCCGTCCCGGTTTGCTCTGTCGATAATCTGAGAGCCCTATGCTGATGTGTTCTGATGTTCGTTTATTCAGGTCGATAAAGAACAAGAATTTTTTAAAGAGTTCCACCTCAAGATAACTGGACAGCGCTTTCGAGATGTGGCTAAGATACGAAAATGTATCAACAATTTCACCATTTTCAAACCGATATCTTATTAGAGAAATAGCAGAATTTTATAGAAATGGGAGGCAAATAGTTTGATAATTGTATTATGTTTTATATTTTATAATAATTAAGCGAAATACCTGATTAAAATTTTGCATGCACCTAATTTTTTTACTTAAAAACTTGTCTACGTTTGTGTAAAAAAGAACTGCCAGACAAACCGCAAAAAAAAAACTTAACGAAGATACATAATAATACATATGTAATTCGATTAGATGTAATTATTGTAATTTTGAGATGACCGCGTGGAGTAATTAAACGCTTGTGCAAGAATTTAAATGCTGTTCCGGGACGATGTTTCTTACCGGAATTTTACCTCCAGGCAATGTTAATATTGTAATATGTATTTAAATATTTGTATATTTAAAATTACGTTGATTAAAATAAAACAGGTATTTTAAAGATTTGCAATTAAGTAATGTAAAAATACAAACGATTTAGATATCACGCATTCTCTTTTGGGCTAAGTCAGGAAAATATTGGGAGAGTAAATAATTCATAGAGTAACAAATTTATAAAAAATAATACAATAGAATTAACAAATAATATATGATATTTACGTACATTTTTATTAGATTTTCATTGATTGAATAGCATGAGTAAAATCTGTCTAGTTATTAAATCTGTTATAAAATCTTGCTTTTGAAGTTTAGGAACTGATTAAAATAACTAAAAAAAAAAAAAAAAAATGTAAATATCATATATTATTTGTTGATTCTTTTTATTTGTATTATTTTTTCTTAATTTGTAACCCTTTTATTTACAGATACAATGATTTCCTTGCATGTGCAGTGTAGGATCCTCTTAAGGAGGCGCACAACTATATAATTTCTTATACAAAACCAACAAAGATGGCGTCGGAACAATCTTTATATCAAAATTTGCAGCGAATTTTTATTTCTCTACTAGGATATTTCTAATTAAAAAAAAAACTCATGTAATTGTTAATAAACAAATTGCATTATAGACGCCATCTTATATAATCATTCGACGCATATTTGCGTATGACGCGACATATTATAGTTAAAACTTCTTTCTACTAAAAATATGTTTGGAGTTACTTATTTTGTTCTATTGTGAAAATTATTTATAGTTATTGTACTGGGTAGACAATTTTTGCCGCCATCTTGAATTTACCTTAGTTCTCAATAAAGGTGTTACGGATAAAAGTGATTTAATTTTCATAAAGAACACGTGAACTAAGTGGCATTCCATCATCATAAAACATAATATGTTTTGACGAAAATTCTAAACTACGAACAATCATGGGGAAAAAATATTGACGTGTTAAGTCGCAATCAGAGCTATTAAATCAGTAGATTATAGACTGTAGCTTGTACTCTGTTTATTGTCACTAACGAGTTTGTTATATGGTAAGACGTGCAACCGTTCAGACCTCTAAATTTAATACGTTGTTCGTTCTGGATTGTGGATAATTTTATAAATTTATAGCTTGTGAGATGTTTTAACGAGACAGACATATAAACACATTGGCTATCTCAGTCTATCACAGACATCGTAGATATTCAGATCAATTCTGTAAAAAGTTACTGGGTAAAACTTTACTACAACATAATATATTATAAAAAATACAATGACTTTCATTCATGATAGTAACTGACCTTGCTCATAGTGACGAATTTAGTAACTATTATCATAGTAACAGAGTTACAGAATTGGTCTGATTGTATGCCTTTACATAACCTAACAAAATATCATTATTAACAAATATTGCTCAAAATTACAAAGACGAACAGTAAATATGATCAATTTAGGTAATTAGGTTAGGTTTAGTTAGCTAAAATCTAGGACAGCAGAATTATAAAAACGGTAATAAATAATAAGCATTTTACGAAGGCATCGTAGTTGGTTTAAAGACGTTGGAAGGACACAGACGTTGGGCTATTCGCAACCCACTAATTTGTATCTGCTGTACACGCTACATAGAACGTTGAAACAAGGTATAAAACATAAGTCACAACGTAACAATGAACAGTCTACAACGTGTTAATTTAAAGAGCTCTGAATGCGGCTTTATTTGAACATAGTGATATTCTTCAATCTCTAGTGGACGATGCTATGTACATTTTGTGTATAACAGCACTACTAAATACTAACATTTTTACACAAAACTATATAAATATAAAAGTTATTTGAAACACAAATTTATTTTAAAAAATTACAGAAAAATGTCTGATACATTTTATTTAGTTATTTAGTGATAACATTTTTAGAACAATTTTTCTACAGTTTAAAATATCCTATTAGATAGATAAAAATTCGCAGCTAAATTTGATACATAGATTGTTATCAATTTTATTTCTGATTGTTAGTTTTGTATAAGAAGCTTCTAATCTCTAGGGATTATATCTAGGAGTTAAGAATAAAAATCCACATAAGGTGATACCGCTCCAGGAAGAAGGAGTAAAAATGGTACAGGCAATTTAAATATGACACATTTGTTAATTTTTTATTTCGAAAATTTTGACCGAAAAAATAGTTTTTATAAGACCCAACAGGCAAGTAAGCATTTTTTAAAATCTCTTATTTCTTCAAAATGGAAACATATTGATGTTCAACCAGAACGAATTGCATTTTAAACTTCAAAATAACTATTTCAAATCCTATATTCAAATACGTAATACAATCTTTGTGAGTGCATATTTACCGTCACAAAGCATCAATATCAAACATTTTGAGGACTGTGTGTACTCGGCGTGTCCGCAAACTGCCTGTAGACGTGTTGGTCTCCGGAGATCAAATCTAGATTGATATGGACTGCGAAAGCCACGCGGTTGACCGACTTTGTGAGGTTTGGTTTTTGATTACATACAAGTAACTTTTTACTGAAATGTAATCACATTTTGAACGGCTTTTAAACTCTAAATCTACACTAACATGAGCAAAAACTAAATAAGTAACTAGAATATCTATCATTTCAAACTTTAAAATCAGAAAAATTATAAAAAAGTTAAGAAATTTCAAAATTTGTGCTGATGATATAATCACAATTTGCTCCTGCTTTTTCCTAGGTCTATGATCTGTATATGCTGGTTACTCTTGGGGATTTATGCCTTCTATCCAATAAACCAAACAATATTTTCTTGTTTTTTCTACGACAAGCGGCCCTCCAAGAACAAAACTATGCGTTGCATGGCAAATATAACTCAAGTTTTTTTTTTTTTTAATAATTTTTTTTGGCCGTTAGTCTTTCAACCATATTAACCAGCTTCGACAATATTTATTATTTGATACAATTTAACCTTAAAAACTACAATTACAAACACAAACATCCATGCCATCACCGGGATTCGAACCCGAGCCACCCTGGTTAGTGTAGATGGGGCGCTGATTGCCACCCCATCTACACTAACCGTTACACCATGGTGACCGGCAAGTTTTTATATTAACCCAGCCGGCTTTTTTCTTTACCACAAGTGAGCAGAGAAACAAAGTTATGAATCTTTAACTCCACTGTTAAACTGGTTCTTCTATAAGCTGTCATATATGAAAATATACCATAATAATCCTTTTTAAAATCCGGGAATTTGTTACAAATGCTTTAGAAAGATAATTGGATCTGCTGGCCGGAAACAATTGCCAATATTGAATTGCTGAGGATAATCGGGCAAAACCCAATTCTTATTCACCTAAAAAGAAGGAAATTGAAATGAATAGGGCATTTCTTGCGAAGGGAACAAGGCAACATCACTAGACAAGGGAATGCTAAAAAAAAATCAACCTAGGCACTGCAAAATCCGTATACAACATCGTTACAGGTGACGAAACTTGCATTTATTCATATGAACCGGAAACTAAGTAACAATCCACTGTTTGGGTCTTCCAAGATGAACCGAAACCGTTAAAAATTGTTCGTTCGCGAAGCCCTTCCAAGAAAATGATTGCTTGTTTCATCGGTTGTACTGGTTATGTCGCAACCAGTCCTTTAGAGTAGTTTAGAGGATCGGAGAACTGTCGATGCTGAATGGTATACAACAATTTGTTTGCCAGAAGTCATCGACAAAATCAGGAAAAACAACCAAAAACGACACATCATTCTTCATCATGACAATGCAAGCTCCCACACAGCACGTCAACAATTGACCCAGTGTACCCAGTCAACAATGTCAGAGATAATTCATGGAGTTCTCAGAATCAAGACAAAACACTTCAATAACATAACTGAGTAAAATAGTAGCAGATAGACCAGTTAGTCGGAAATTTTATTGACAACCTATTCTCTTTTTAGAACAAAAGGTTATTAAATATAGAACTGTTGTTTTGTTTCACAGATTTATGTATTTTACTGACCATGGTTTCGGCTTGCGCCATTTTCAAAGTAACAATGATGCAAATCTTACAAACTAAAACTTATTTATACTATGCTAAGGTTTGTGGTTCAAAAATCCCAACAATTTTATAACGACAACTGAAAATATACAGGTAACAATTCCTAATTACTTATATCATAATTCCTTAAAACTAATCCCTAAAAGTGGTGAGTTAAACATGTCTGTAATATCATTGAGTACATTTGATTTAAATTTGTGTTTTTTAATTTCATGAGCCTCAAGTAAATTTAGTTTTGGACCTTTCTGTTTATAATGTAAGATTTCAGGTTCGAAATTTGATTTGTGGTTTGTATTCATGAGGTGTTCTGCAAAGGTTGAGTCACATTTTGAATTGATGAATGATCTGTGAATGATCTCTTTTTAGAAGGTATGATTGATCCAGCGATCCATAATCCTGTTTTCCAATTTTCAGACTGGTTCTTTTCACATACTCACGTAACCTCACCAAAGCCAAAGATAATAATGTTGATTTACTGTATGAATACTTACCCATTAACGATTGAGTAGACTAAAGCCAATTCTAAAACCGGGAGCACTAGCAAAAGTGTGCCCAAGAAGTTCTTCTAAAAGTCTAAAATGTGTCACGAGAGGTGGGTAACTGGCGTTTATCGAAGAGACTGTTTCATTTAAATTAATATTTTATTAATAGTTTTTCGACACTTGTTCGCATATTTTTTTTATGAAACGTTGCATGATACAAAATTGAAAGGTTATGCCAAAAGTCTTAATAAAAACTTACTTTGTCTCTATTTATGTAATTCAGGGACGTAGCCAGGATTTCAGCTTGGGGCGGGGGGGCAAAAATAACAAAATATTCTAAATTGGTCAGTACGACCTTAATTACATGGCTTGGGTAGAAAATAACAACGTTCTAGGTCAGGGGTCGGCAACCTTTCAGTGACAAAGAGCCAAATCTATATTGAAAAAAGAAAAACACAATAACATGGAAGAGCCGATAAAAAAATATATGCTATATTTAAGAAAAAAACGTAAAAATTGTTTATTTGTTTTAAAATAATCAAGTATTACAATAAATTAATATTTACTTATACATTTAGTTTGTGATGCCTATTGTAGTTGCCAGTATATTACAATATAATTTTTTAATGGGACGATTGCTCCTGTATAGTGTTCTATAAGACTTAAATATTTGGTGAATATTCAGTAATCTTTAACTTAAGGCAGCACTCTAGTTTCAGGTCAGTAAGATTACTTCTTAACTGACTCTTTATTAATTTCATATGTGAAAAGATTTGCTTACAGTAATATGTGGATCCGAAAATTGTCAGTAGCCCAAAAGCATAATTTTTTAAACGATTGAACGATTCTGGAAGATGGTTCCAAGCTTCGAAAAGAACTTTTTCTATTTTTTGCGAATTTCGGTCCACTTATGCTGGGAAGATAAAATTCACTTTTTTCTTTCTAAATTTTCCAGTTCAGAATTAAGTTTTAATAATATATAATTCATCAAAAAATTCAAATCCACTTATTGAAGGTGATCTCGAAAAGCTTCTTTCATGTTAACAATAGTGTGCAAAAAAAAAATTGCATTAATAACATGTTTTTGTAAATTAATAAAATGTAAAAATGTTTTTGCACGTAAATCATTCACAAATACAAAATAACTTTTTTTCGAAACAAATAACTTCTTCTAAAAGGAAATATGCAGTAACTCGGGGAATTACCGGGCGTGAATTGCACCGTAAAACATTCTGAAAAATACAAAACCTGTATAGTACGGGCAGAAAGTTGAAAATTAAAAAATAGAATATATTAAAATAAAACCCAGCCAATTTTCAAAGAGCCTTAATATTCTCTAAAAGAGCCGCAGGTTGCCGACCCCTGTTCTAGGTCTTTTGTAGTATATTAAATAATAAAAGTCGGTAAATTTATAAATTTTCTTCACCTCTGGTGAAAAAAACTTCTAACAACCTAAATTATATTTTATATAAGGTAAACTATCCTGGGGGGGATGCCCCCTATGCCCCCCCCCCCGGCTACGTCCCTGATGTAATTTATGTAAATTATGTTCAAGTATTTCAGAAATTTTTGTTCATTGAATCGAATAAAATACGTAATGCTGCAATGTATAACTTAAACATTTTTATATCTTTCTATCAAGAAATACCACGTGTCTAGAATGCGCGTCAGTTTACTTCCTTATTTTCAATTGTTGTACACTATTTGACTGCACAGAAATACACTACTATTTCACTTTATTGTATAAAATTTTTATAATATAAAACAGTATACTATGTCTAGTGTTTTTAGTTTATTTATTTTCTTTTTGTTTAAATTTTCTACTAGAAAAGTTCATAAGGTTGCAATGGTCTTTTTATTTGAGACATTTGTAACGTCATGATCTTTTTACAACTATTTTAAATGAAGTTTCGGAATTTTAAATCAAAATTTCACGTTGTTTTTGTAACGACTGCTAAATAACTGCACAAGATAATTTTTTATTGACAAACTACTAAGGTAACGAAAAATGCTGACAAAACACTTATTTTTCCTTATATGGTACTAAGTATAGGTAGCCCTCAATTTTTGCTACATTTCCGTTGCTGTATGAACAGGCGCATATCGAATCGGCGTAAAATGAATCCAATTATAATGGGAGCCATTGAGTTAGGTTCCACACCGTCGATAAATACGCATATCTATAGGGATTTCAAACGTTTAAGCGAAACTAAATGGAATTTTGTAAGTTGTCACGAGCCAACTTTTTATGATTGAAATGGTCATTTCCGAAATAAACGGATTAAAAACCTCAACTAATCGAGAAAAATTAATAGTTTTCAAAATCTAGTTTCGATTAAACCAAAGAAACTGGCTATAAGTAAGTAAAATATTTATTTTCACGTTGTGAAATAAATTTACATTAATATTAACAGTTTTTAAGGTAATAGTGTTATAATACAGCGTTTCTTAACCTATGGATCGCGAAGCATATCTCTTGGGTCGGGCAGAGTCGAATCAAAAAATGTAGTAATACTCCAAATAATGAGTAATACTCACGCCACTGCTTTGAGCATTACTGACCATTACGGAAAGAAGTCAAAATATTTTTGAGAGAAAATAAACACAGGGAATTTTACCCGGTTACCCCCCTCATTTTGTCGGGCCTGTATGTAATTAATATTCATCATGGATTATTTGAACAGAGAAAATCCAGAATTCGACCTTTTTTGTTATGGTTAGTGATCAATCTATCAAACTTCAGCAACTGCGTTCCGTAAATATATTTTTAGCAATCTTGAATTTTGGAACGAAAAATCCCATTCTTGGTTGAAATCTGGTATTTCCGATACACACTATAAACAAAAATGACAAGATACCTTAAATTAAAAATTGAGAAATATCTGAGAATTATAAATGACAATGCAGTTATTAGTACTTTTACCTAGTTAATAAAAATGCGAATTTATTTATACAATTATTATTAGCAAAAAACACTCGCAGCGACCTTCATAATTGTCGGCCGTTAAAAGGAATTATTAATAAATAATAAATATTCTATAATTTATTCAATCTAGATTTATAAAAATTTCTCACGCTAGAAAGGCAACTTAACAAGTGAACGAATTGAATTATGAATTGCGATTAGAGTAACTTTACGATTGAAATAAAAAAAAAAAAAAAAATAATAATTAATTTCTAATGTTGATTTACTGGGCATTCCAAAAAGTACCTATATGAGTTGGTGAGCAAAAAAATTAGTGAAACTAATCATGGATGCTGCATTACGACAATGCATCTGCTCACGTTCCCATTTTGTTTCGGCAATTACCTACAGCACAACAAAGTCACCCTCATTCTCCTTCCACTTCATACTCCAGTTCAATACGCATAGGTGTCAAAGATTTTCAGGCTACGACTAGCTCATTTTGGCATAACCTAACGACGTTTTTTTTTACGGTAGCCGAGACTGCCTTCTTTACGTGCCCTCTGAAGCACGCCCCGTATTCCCGAATAATAATTTAGAGACACAGGTACTCATTTAAATATAGGCCCACTTAGCCTTCCCGAGTGGACCTACGATTGTTACGGCCAAAATTTTTTTTGAAACATCTTTTGCCCATTGTGGGTTGGAACTCACGATCTTAAACCAAAGAAACAAACTATACATGATTATTACTACAAAATCTGTTTATTTTATTTACCAATGTTCAAGATAAGTGATTCCCTTTTAGGCATGAGAAAATAAAATTGGTACCTATTTTCTCCTACAAACCTGAATTATATTATATTTAAAATCAAATCAAAGTGCGACTAGTAATATAGCCAATGACTGTTATCGGCAATGAGCGCCATATGTTATCGGCATAAATTTGGCGTAAAATTCTGTGTAGGATTTTTTATATGAATCGGCCGAGGATCATTTCTTTTCATTTCTTTTCTTTATATCAGGAATATCCATGTTTCTTATTCCGAATTGCCTGTGTGGCACTTAAACTATTAAAAGCTAGAATTGTAATTCCCAACCGGGGTACGAACGGGTCGTTTAGGGGTACACGAAAAAAAAAAAATGAAAATGGCAGAAAAAGATACGTGAAGTTCGATCCTGAATATCTCGTTAATATGAGAGAATATCAAAAATACGTCAAATAACTGCTCTCTCTATGTAAATATAAATGAAAACAAAATGCATCAATTTTGTTTCTGAGGGGGGGCAGTTGTGATCACCTAAAACTGATTAAAGTTACATGAATTTTACAACAACAAAAAAACTTACTAAAGGTTTTTGGCGTACAGTACACATTTAGTGAAAGAGAATAAAAGAATAAAAATAAAAGATAAAATATGGAAATTACATTTTAAATATTATTAAGACGGGATTATACCACCCCCTTCACTCCTTTGAGACAATTATTTTTGCGGATGATACCAGTATTGTAAAAAAGAGTCTCCCAGGCGAAATGTCCCATGTAGTTCAAGACTTGTTCGACCAGGCCTTGGACTGGTTCTGTGCTGATCATCTGGTACTAAATAAAACCAAGACAATCAATATTGTGTTTAGCCAGAACAGAATATTGCCTGACAATGCGTTAGACGAAAATAAGTGTATGAAGTTTCTGGGTCGACATATCGATGCCCAACTAACGTGGAAAGACCATATAACACACGTGGCTAGCAAACTAAATAATAGTAGTGTTTATGCCTTAACCATACTGGGACAAATTGTGTCTACTGATATACTCAAAACCGTATATTATGCCTACTTTCAAAGTGCATGTATGTTTATGTCATGGTTTAATTCTTTGGGACAATTCGTCAGAGTGGCAACGAAATTTTATTATACAAAAAAAAAAAAAAAACTGTTAGAACTATTGCCAGGGTAACAGATGAAGAACTTGTAGAGACCTGTTTCCAAAGCTGAACATCTTAACTTTGCCATCATTATTTATCAGCAACTGTTGTATGTTAAAGAAAATATACACAACTTTAAATTAAATGAAGAAACTCATGAATATTACACCACAAGTAGACATAATATACGGGATCCAAAATGGCATTACACAGTTACTAAAAAGGCGCAAAATTATGTAGAGGACCAAGTTTATAACAAACTTTCCCAAGAAACAAGAAAACTTAATTTTAATTGCTTCAAATGAAGGATTAAAATATTTCTATTAGGCAATTCTTATTATAGCACAGAAGAATTTTTAAACGATACTATAATGAGAATATAGTTCAGTACATTTATTTTTAGGTATACTTAGACTGATATACACTGCACAAAATTTTTGATATACTTATGTAATGTTGTATTATTAATGTTACTTATTCTGTTTAATTTTTCCTGAAATTGTTATATACAACACTCATGTACCTAAACATCAATAATTTAAATCTAAATCTTAAATCTAAAATTTGATGTGAAGTGTGAATATTCACACATTTCAGGGTTTCGCAGGTATATAATAAGTGAAGGCGGTATGCTGAGTGTGTAGGACAAATTTTACTTTGTAGTACTCACGGCAAAATGAACGATATTTTTAAAATAATTTATCGTCTGTTAATCATATAATAAGATAATTATTAAATTTACGCTCTTAAAAATTAAATACAACATTTGTCAAAATATAACTAGAATTTTTACAAAATAATTTCAACATAATAAAAATGCAAAAAAAAACAGAAAAAATAAAATTCACTCAGTACTCGAACTCGAAACCCTTCGGTTTACCAGCGAGTTTTAGCTTACGACACCAGTGCTCTAACCAATAACGCCATCGTACGCCTTACATGAGAGTGTCTTACATTGGTATAACTTTTGTACTTTGTGAACCAAAAACCACAAAAAATGCGTTATTTTCCGAAAACATAATCTGATCAAAAATTCCTGTTGTACTATTTCGGTTCACACCAATATACATTACTTAGAATTTTTTTAGATTTTTAGTTTAGACCATCTGGGCTACAGGGTGTGGGACAATTTTGGCAAAAATCGCATCAAAATAATTTATTTTTCAAAAATAAAAATTTGATCGTTAATCCACGTACTAAGGGCTTTCATTTGATACCCTACTCATAATTTAAAAAAAATATTTTTGTTTTCGATGAGCACATATTTGTTTATATTTTTAGGGGGGTGAGTTTTTTAGATGTTTTAGTATTTTTCCTATGTGCGGGTCAAAGAGTTGTATAAGCATGCCAAATTTCAACTCTCTAGGTTTAGCAGTTTGGCTACAATTTTTACCAAACAGACAGACAGACAGACAGACAGACAGACAGACAGACGACAAAATGACGGTATAAGGGTTTCATATAAGGGGTCATACCTACAAAACCCTAAAAATCATAAAATTCGATAACTTCATATTTATGTGCATTACTCAGAAAGTTTTAAGTTTTTAATTTAACCCTCTTGGGTGGTACAAAGGGTTTTTAGGACATTTTTGGCCAAATTCGCGTTAGATTAATGAAACTTTAAAAATTATTTTTCGTTCCTTAATTTATGTTTTGAGAGCTTTCGTTTAGTACCACACAATAAATTTTACAAATGTATTTTTTTTTCACGACAAAATATTATATAATTTGTTTTTCGAATTTTCCAACTACTCGCATAGATTAACCATTCCTACCCGTACAGCTTTTACTTTATGAAGTAACTATATAAAATTTGTTGAATTTAGCGGAATTAAAGGAATTAAAATCGTCCTCATATGTAAATAACTAGCATATGCAGAAAGTAAGAACATACTTGCATCCGGCTAAGAGCTAGTTCATGAATTTCTTGCTCTAAATGTTTTCTGATTGGTGGGATTTTTTTGACTGACAGTGGGTTTTAGAGTGTATTATAGCTTAATTAATTTGAACGTCCCACAAAAGATAAAACTAATTTTCAGATAAATAACTATAGATTATGTTTCACAAAAGTATTTGATTGAAAAATTGTATACTTAGTTCGGTTAGTAGAACAAGGTTAGAACAGAAGTCTTCAACCTTTTTACTTCTACACTAAGAATAAAGCCGATGTATACGAAATCAATCAATTAAAACAACCAATGGAAGCCATATGCGCAATTTTCAAAATCTTAATGAACCTTGATATACCAGGTCTACAAGTATGAAATGCGGATTTTTTTCAAACTTGCCGCGCAAACAGAGTGTATAGTTCAAAGTTTCAACACATATGGCGTTTTGTTAAGTTATCATTAAGTGTCAAATGCGTATAGATTATAATTTGAAAAGTGATCATATAATTTTGTTTTACTGTGTTAAAAATGTCAAATTTTGTGCCAAATAAAGAGCATTTGCGGACAATACTACTGTTTTGTTTTCATTTGAAAAAAACTGCTGCTGAATCATACCTGCTTCGAGAAGCTTATGGTGAATATGCTCCATCGCAAGATACGTGTGAACGATGGTTTCGGCGTTTCAAAAGTGGTGACTTTGATCTTACAGACAAAGAACATGGAAAACCTCCAAAAGATACAAAATTGGAAACATTGCTACAGGAAGACGATAGTCAATCACAAAAACAACTAGCAGAGCAGTTAGGCGTCAGTCAACAAGCTGTTTCCAATCGCCTACGAGAGATGGGTAAGATCCAGAAAGTCGGCAGATGGGTTCCACATGCATTGAATGAGAGGCAGATGGAAAAACGCAAAAACACTTGTTAAATTTTGCTTGCACGATACAAAAGAAAGTCTTTTTTGCATCGTATCATTATTGGCGATGAAAAATGGATTTATTTTGAAAATCCCAAACGCAAAAAATCATGGGTGAACCCAGGCTCACCATCCACATCAACTGCAAGACCGAATCGCTTTGGCAAAAAGATAATGCTCTGTACTTGGTGGGACCAAAAGGGTGTGGTCTATTATGAATTGGCCAACGGACTGGCCGAGCGCACTAAGTCGTGCGGTTTGTACTGGCGGAAACCCAGTACGACCGTCCGGTCGATGGTTCGAGCCTCGTTCGTTGGTGATATTATTCGGGCGAGAATAATATGTTTACATTACTCCCATTTTCACAATCATTCACCCCTCATCCAGGTGTAGGAGCTCGCCCCCTGGCATCGGCGATTAGCCTCGTTGCAGAAATAAAGGCCGATGTAAAATAAATAATATAATAATAATAATATTATGAATTGTTAAAACCTGGTGAAACAGTTAATACCCAACGCTACCAACAACAACTGATCGAATTGAACCATTCGCTGTTCATAAAACGACCAGAATACGAAAGAAGACAGCACAAGGTAATCTTTCTTCACGATAACGCTCCATCACATAAGGCAAAAGCAGTTTGCAACACATTGGAGGCACTCAAGTGGGAGGTGCTACCCCATGCCGCTTACTCACCAGACTTGGCCCCTTCAGATTACCACTTGTTCGCATCGATGGGTCACGCACTTGCCGAGCAGCACATTTGTTCATATGAAAATGTGAAAGAACAGCTAGGATGAATGGTTTGCGGGGAAAGGGGAAGAGTTCTACTGGCGAGGTATTCACAAATTGCCTAAAAGATGGGAAAAATGTATAACTTCTAATGGAGCATACTTTGAATAAATAAACTTTTACTGTTCTTTTGAGTTTAATGAGTTTTATTTAAAAAAAAAATCCGCATTCATACTTGTAGACCTGGTATATATATAAAAAAAATACTGCATATATTTAGTAACCTAAATAATGGTATTAGGCATTCGAATGAAAATTAACAAAAAAATATTTTAACATAAAATTTGTTTTGGCATCCAAAATAATCATCATTTACTTACTAAATACCTGCGAAAGCCTGAAATGTGTGAAAATTTACATTTCATATCAATTTTTTGTAATGGTTAATGCCCTGAACGCAGCAAGGCCTAGGGAAAATAAAGAATAAAGCACAAGACACCAGCAGTCCGATAAACTTTTGCTCTTACACAAATTCTTGTGGTCCAGATTTTTTTGTAATCGGATCCGATATGCCAATTGATTCCTGCTGTACCAGGAAGTCTACAGAATCCTGGTTACGCCACTGTGTACGCATTGCGTACCTGCGTCTTAACATCTGACCTAACCTTTCGCAATCAGAAGGAGCCAAAATTATGTTGACATATTTCACCTCATAACCTTTCAACGTAAAATTAAAGGAATTTCCTAAATTACATCATTTCAAATACAGTCTTCTTAATATTATTTATTTAACATGAATGAATTTGAAGGTTAAGGACATAACTGTAATAAATTTATTTCAGGATATGAGAGAAATGTATCGATTACTCAGAAACAAGTTTCCAAATCAAGTAAAATAGGCTTACAAAAGAAATATTTCATTAATAATTCTGATGTAAGTTGGTATTATTCGTATTTCATTGTCTCTCAATGACACAAGGATATGCGATTAAATCTTAAAATTAATTTACTACAATTTTTCCAAATTAAGTGTGTTAAGGCCGGCGTTACTCAGCGAACAATATAGTTTACACAAATCATGTGCAAACAAGTTTCTAGTTCAAAACTTTATACAGTAACTAGGTGAAGTTCCCATACTACCACGTAGTTTATGTCAGATAGAACGGAATAGCCCATAGCTCTCCAAATATTCTATTTTGTTCTACTAGGGTACTGCCCTTTCTGTCTTTTGATTCTGTATGTGTTTCGTATACCTACATATACACTGTGAGGACCCTACCTTATAGAAGGATTGATTGTCACATTTGGCTGATATAATTTAAAATACATATATTGATATTAATATTATTTCACTTGCACTTATTCTGTACGTAGGTACCTAAAATCCTAGGACTTTCATGTAATGAGTTCATAATACGCGAGCGGTTTCGGATATGAACTATCTGGGTTCGCTAGCTGGTTGCAATGATTCTCAATATGGACTTAGGGTTGAAACAACACCAAAATTACCTCTCTTACAACACAGTATGTTTGGAAATAGAGTGGGATGAAGCCATATAAAAAGCCTTTTTCTGTATCTGCCTATTCAATTTGGCCTTTTCAATTCCCAGAGGCGAGTGCCTCTCTGCCTCGCCTATCGACGCAACCCTGAATTTCAGCATTCGCAAGTTCTTTTTACTGCTTCTATCGACTTTTCTTTCGGGCGCCGTCTTTTCCTTTTGTTTGGTTCTTCTCCTTTCAAGAACTTTTTTGCTCTGCTTTCACTCCGTCGTTTGGTAATCTCACTAGATGCTCCATCCACGTTAATCTTTGTAGTTTTGCCGTTTCTACGAAAAGGTCCAATAATTCCCGATTTTTTTTCTCTAATAAATATTATATAAATTAAAGAAAAACCTGTATAAACATGCGTTAATATAAAAAATTAAACTCGGTATTTATAAACTTTTACAGTATAGTATCTTAACCTTGATGAACCCGTTATGTTCGCTCATACATTTTTTAAATCATCAGAAATCAACATAAAAAAACTGATCTCCAAAAGTGACTAATAATAACTGTACACCAATTCCTGGCGTAACAATGAGATATAATTGCAGACACATCGCCTCCGGCTATAGCTGTTTAAAGAGCCAACAATTCATTCATATTGGTATTCTATACGTTCACATTTTATCGGAACTCCACGTAGCTATGAGAATCTAAAGCTTACTACAGACTATATAATAAAATTTTTGGGCGTATTAGGTTCTGTAGATTGTATATTTTATATAGACATTGTTAAAGCCTATTGTTACTTTCTGGTTATTTGATTAATTTACAAACTACACCAACTACTTAACGCACATCAACAAAGCCAATACTCTATCCAATACTGCAACATTTGTCACAAATGTTTGCCAAGGCACATTTACCAATTTTCATTCCTAGATAATTTTAAAACCATCGTTGGTTCCAATGTTTGTCAATACATTCTGTCAGTTAGGTGAATTTCTTCATTAAAAACGATACTGTCGATCTTATAGCAGCCGTCATTGTGCTATTTGAAGTATGTCAACTATTAATAAGGGCACTAAAAGGATAATAAATAATTATCTTACTTCAATTTGTCATGCATGGGCAGGGCTGGCGCTAGGATTTGCGGGGCCATGTGCGAGAAGAGCAAAAAAAAAATGCTCATCTCCTAGATCCAAGTGAACAGCAAAAAAAAGGTCCTCATCTCCAAGTGAAGACCATGCGCGGGGCCTGTTGTTGAACCGCGGGACCTGCTGTTGACCGCGGGGCCATGTGCCATCGCACATTCTGCACATGCTTCGTGCCGGCCTTGTGCATGGGAAAATTGAAGCCAGGTAGAAGAAGAACTTCGTGGCTTTACTCTGATTGGTCGGATGATACTCTACTTTTAGATGCTCGTAAAATTTATGATCGTGGTACGGATCGTGGTACAATGAAATTCTAGCTAAATTGATTACAAGCCACTTGAAATTTTTATAATGAATAGTTTACATATTATATTAAATAAAAATAATCGTCAGCTGCCGACATAACGGGGTAAAGATCGTCAGTTACATCTTTGATTACATTATAAAATGCTTAGGCTAAATGCCCGCTCAGCAATTATAATCCCTCAGCTGACGGTCTTACCCCCATTGTGCAAACAGCTGATCGTTGTTTTTATTATTCTAATTATATAATAAGTTCGATATATAGGTTTCATTGAATTTGAAATGACTTTACATCATTTTGACTGATGACCACGTTTCATGGTCCAGGGAATCCAAAAAACCTATTTTCGAAGTGACGTCCGTATGTGTGTGTGTGTCTGTGTGTGTGTGTGTGTGTCTGTGTGTGTGCGTATGTGCGTGTGTCTGTGCGTGTGTCTGTGTGTGTGTATCTGTCTGTGTGTGTGTATACACGATAACTCAAAAATGGTTTCACTTAAAGAGTTCGTTCTGGTACTAAAAAATTCTCCTAATAATTGGGAAGAATCCTATTGTTTTTTATTAAAATCCGAAACCGGAAACGGAAGTTATTAAACTTTAAAATTAAAAAAAATTCGTAACTAGTAAACCAAGCCTTGGACAAAAATCTGTATAGAACATAATTTCATGTATTTTTGAAGATTTACCTAAATCTACTATTAAATAAAAAAAAAAATAATAAAAAATATCATTATTTTTTTTATAGGAGGGCCAGTCTAGCGGAGGTCTCCCTTCGCCACTGGTTTTATTACAGGTTTATACAAGCGACTGACGTATAATCCCCCACTACGCACGCAGCTGACTTTTTTTTATCATTATTATCACTTAAACAATAACTGTGCAAATTTTCAAGTGGCTTGAAATGAATTTTGGATATCTTTTTTTTTACAAGATGGGCTGACGCTTGTTTCGATTATTAGCCATATCTAAACTAACAATTAAAAAAAAAATAAGCGGGATGAAATGACTATCAAAAATGCAACGCTGCCTCCCGGACTATAACACTATTACTAACTTATTTTTTCTATTTCAGAATTCCTCGACCATTCTATCTGTTGTATGGACATCTTCCGCGTGGTGTTGAAGCAGAATTAATATAGTCCAGCGGTACCACAGCGGAAGGCGGGCGCGACCTCGACGGCTGTCGCTCCTGCTTTCACATACCAACATTCAGACAAAGGTGAGTCCACACTACGGTTTTCAAATAGACGTTATTATTGTTATTTACAATGCTAAGTACATAATCACGGATATCGATTCGACATGCTTTAGGCATTTTGCATAGTTACATTTACGTTTTGTTTTAAATCATTTTTTATTACTGCATAGTAAATCTGTAATTTTCAGTTCGGAAATATATGCATTATGTTGGGTTGATGATTGTTATTTTCAGTGGGAGTGAATTGTAATTTCCGCTAAACATTAACAAGTTTTCCATTTAAATCTAGTTTAAGTACAAGGAACTGCGAACTTAAAAATTTCTAAAAGATTATTGTATTATAAAAATATATTGAGAATTCTTGGTTAGGTTACTTTGGCTTGGGTGGCCACATAGTTTCATAAAAAAATACTTAAACGTAACAATTTTTGAAGATTTACTTACATACTAGCAGTGTACGAGGTATGTTCAGAAAATAACCGACTATTTTGAATTACGCGCCAATATTTAGTGATATGCATAACCTTCTCTATAGGGATTTGCAGCTAAGCACCCTACCATCTGGTGAGCGTTTCATGAACTTGTGTACATCAGATAACATTTCGTTTTGTGTATTGGTTTTGTATGAAGTTTGTTTTTAAAGTTTTATTATAATCATTGAAAAATGTATAATACATATTGTTGTGTGCCTATGTGCAATTCATTGAAAAGAAGAAACCCGGAAATATCGTTTCATTTGTTTCCACCAATTTCAGACACCGTACGGTTCGAAACAAAATTGGGAAAGCAAGAGGTTAGGAATCGACGCGATGTTTAGATAAACAATTTAAAAATTGGAAAAAAAGTGAGCCCTTATATCAAAGTTTGCTCATTACATTTTAATGATAGTGACTACAAAAAATATTTTCAATTTTGTATTTATTATCGCATATCTTGAAAATTCCTGTTATGTGTGTGGGTTTGTAATGCACAAGTTTGTAGGCATAATGCATAAATCTTTATGAACTCTCTGTTTTTTTCAGTGACTCCACATAATATTATATGCCCAGCATTGTAGATTTCTACCCCTTGGTAAACAACACGGGAATTATTATTTCCCACAATATAGTTAAAATAATCGACAATGGAAAACCGCCATAACTTAAAACCAGATCACAAAATGTAGTATTTTAGATGTTTACAAGTAATGTCACTTCACAAAATCAGAAAATCCCAAACAATTATTTATTTTTTGTCGTTTTTTGATACACTTTTTGCTATTATTTACTAGTAAATGTCAAGTGGTATCTGATTTAGAATGGTTTCAAAAAAATCCGCGTGGCGCTACGATCTTAAAATTTTTCCCCTATAACCACATATTCTTGGATTGTTGATATCTCGTTTAGTTTTCGTGATATTGTTATTTGAGTGCAACGTGTTTCAGTGTTAGTGGCGGTTTTTGAAATGTGCGAAGTTCTGGAGCAACGATGCAACGTAAAATTTTGCGTGAAACTAGGGAAAACTTTCACAGAAACATTTCAACTTTTGAATTATAGAACAAATATTCCTAGACATCCAGCATTATGTTGGCTTCTTACACTTATTAAATGGCTACAAAACCCTGAAATATTGATTCAAATTTCACATAATTTTTTTTTAAAAGCTCTTAGTGCGGGGATCGGCAACCTGCGGCTCCGGAGCCGCATGCGGCTATTTTAGAAAATTTTGTGGCTCTTTGAAAATTGCTAGTCTTTATTTTAATATAATTTATTTTTTAATTTTCAACTTTCTGCCTGTAAAAGGAAATACTGCATATTCCATTTTAGAAGAGATAATTTGTTTCGAAAAAAAGTTATCTGTATTTGTGATTGATTTACGTGCAGAAATATTTTTACATTTTATTAATTTACAAAAACATAAGGATAATAACAACGTTATTCATGCAATTTTTTTGCACAAACTATTGTTAAAATGCAAGAAGCTTTTGGAGAAAGATTTAAAGAGTTTAGAAAATATAAAGCCACACTAGCTTTTTTGACAAATCCAATTGAAGCAGATATACAGCAATTACATTTATCACCATTCCCATTGATTAATCAGGCACAATTTGAACTTCAATTATTGGATTTGAAATACAAATATTTATGGAATAATATATTCTTAAAACATAATTCTGAACTGGAAAGTTTAGAAAGAGAAAAGTGCATATTATCTTCCCAGCATAAGTGGACCGAAATTCACAATCTTCAAAATGTAGATAAAATTGTTTTCGAAGCTTGGAACCGTCTTCCAGAATCGTTCAGTCATTTAAAAAATTATGCTTTTGGACTACTGCAGCGGTTCCCAAACTTTTCTGACCGCGACCCGGTACGAGGTTTTAAAATTTTTCGCGACCCACCTTATAAAAAAACATTTATTTACAAAACTAATTTTATTTTAAAGCAGTAGCTTTATAGTAATAAAGAATAATAAATAGTAATACAGATTATAGTAATAAAGAATATAGTATAGTAATAAAGAGCACAAATACACACTATTCTAGTGATTAAGTGACGTAAAAAAAAATAATATGTACAAAAAACATCTTTTTTGTGTTTTTACAATTTTTTTCGCGACCCGGCAAAATTTTTCTGCGACCCGGTGCCGGATCGCGACCCACACTTTGGGAAACGCTGGACTACTGACAATTTTAGGATCCACATATTACTGTGAGCAAGTCTTTTCACGTATGAAATTAATAAAGAGTCAGTTAAGAAGTAATCTTATTGAACTGAAACTTGAGTGCTGCCTTAAGTTAAAGATTACTGAATATTCACCAAATATTGAAGTCTTATCGAAAACTATGCAGGAGCAATTGTCCCATTAAAAATCCCCATAAAAATTAGTATCGCAAACTAAATGTATAAGTAAATATTAATTTATTGTAATACTTGGTTATTTTAAAAGAAATAAACAATTTTTACTTTTTTTTCTTAAATATAGCATATATTTTTTAGCGGCTCTTCCATGTTATTGTTTTTTTGTTTTCAATATGTGGGGGCATTTCTAGGATCGGTCGAAACGTCGAGGTTGGCTAAATGAATTTAAATAATTTCATTTGTACTTCATGGTACTTACTTTGAAGGCCCTCCCCATAATGGATTCCAAGACTTGCGAGCGGTATCAAGTCTGAAAATCTAAAGGATCCGCCGGTTGGTTGCTTAGACTCTTTATGAGAGGAATAAGGGTGTTTGAATTAAAGTCTGCATTTTACTTAATCTACGTTTAATGTTTAATTAGAATCGAAAGGTTATTGATTACATTTGAAACTTACAATTTAATGCTGGCTATAAAATCCCATGAGAGACACTCAACACAAAACCTCACAATCACCGTATTCACCTCACAAGCCGCTAAACACCTCACAACACGTACGGTGTTTAACCCGTTCCGAGGTTCGTTTATTTCATTTAAAACTGTCCTCAACACTTCCAGATACTTCTGGTTTACTCACGACAAACTACCGGGTTTCTCTACCAAAATACTTGGGAGGTTCCTTCATGATGACGGTTTATTCATCACTGCCTTTGTCTCTCACAAGATTTTTCCAACTCTTTTCTTAAACTAATAATCTGATCTCTGACCCCATTTTTTTGTCGTTGTAAAAATAATCAGCTCTCCACATTAATAACAACCCTTTTATAAACTTATCTTTCTATGACCAATAAATTATAATCCCAAGTGATTAATTTTGACTCTAATTACTACGCGGTCCATCTCATTGAAAATATATTGTCGCCTATCACCTACTGTGTAAACATTTGACCATTACTATTTTGATCTAAACAATAACGTTCTTTCAAACTAATCATATAATATACGACCGGTAATTCACTGTGTATCTCTTTAACGCTTAACTAGAAAAATATGTGATAGCTCAACTAATCTTTGAGAAAGTTTATCTCAAAGTAAATTAGTTCTTATATTTGAATAATTTGAATACTTTTTAACTAATTGAATAATTTTACTTTAAATAATAATGAAATTTAATTTCTGAAATTACCACTCCCACAAATAATAATGAAATTTAATTTCTGAAATTACCACTCCCACAAATATAGATTTGGCTCTTTGTCACCGAAAGGTTGCTGACCCCTGTCTTAGTGCATAGGTTAACAGATGATAAATAATTTTCCCAGTAAGCATGAAGGTTCCTGTTGTCCGCCATTACTTACTACCTAGTAGGGACATAAATACTGTTACAAATATTTTATGAAATAAAATTAAAACTACAATTAAGTTTTTCATCAAATTTTAGTGACATTTGTACTTATACATAAGTTATCCATAATTGGTATAATTATTCAAAATGGCCACCTTTGGCTTTAATGCAGGCATTAAGTCGTACAGGCCAATCATCGATAGATGAACGTACGACTTCCATGGGAAAATTGGCTACAGCTCGAGCTAAAACTGTTTCAGAGATTCAATATTTGGATATCGTTTGTGGCAAACCATGTCCTCTAAAACGGTCCATAGCTTGTAATCTAAAGGATTCAAGTCTGGACTTGCAGCGGGCCAATCTTCTACGCCGATAAAATCAGGAACATTGTTTAAAAGCCACGTTTGGCTTGTCTTAGCCTTATGGCCTGGAACAGAAACCTGCTGGAATGTCCATGACTGATCTTGAAAGAGAATATGATTGAGGGGTTTCACAACATCTTCCAGGACCGTTTGTTAGTAGACTCTAGCTGAAGTTTTCACCCCTTTTTCATAAAAATGAAGTTCAGCTACTCCATCATAGGAAACGCCCCACCAAACCATCACTGAAGCTGGGTGGTGACCTTTTTCTATCCTTGGAACTACTTCCCGGGCTTCAGTAGATGACCTGGCATAAACCCTGTCATTTTGTTTGTTGAATTTTTCCTGTATAGTAAAAATTTTCTCGTCGGTAAAAAGGATTTTCTTGTGTTTGTCGTCTGCGTACTTGATTAACAATCGTTTCGATTTTTCGATCCTATTATGTTTAAGAGACACAGTTAGTAACTATCCAGTGCGGCGTTTGAAGGCCCCAAGACCCAAGTCTTTTTTCAAAATGCGCGCCATTGATTTTCGCGAAATTTTCATTTCGCGGGACATAATTTTTTAGTTTCGCAACGGATTTCTTGCTATTCTGGCTTTAACAGCTTTGATAGCTTGTGGCGTGCGTACTGTTCTCGGGCGACCGGATCTTTTTCGGTCTTTTATGTCCCTAGTTTCCTCAAACAATTTAATGCACCGATACAAAAACATTCAACTAATGCCGAGTGGACGTAGCGTCTTAAAAATTTTTGAATCGCAATAATTGCAATTCGGTTTTCTTTGTCTGACCATTCCATGGTAACACACAACACAAAATCAAATTCTTTCCACAGTAAAGTAATTTATAGGTTAACTCACGATTATCACCTGTTTAAATTTGGGTGCGTTCATTTGTATTATTTTTATTGGATACGTTCATTATTGTAACTGTATTTATGTCCCTACTAGGTAGATACCTGCAAAATCCTGAAATAAGTGAAATTCACACTTAACATCAAATTTTTAATCTCTATTATTTAATTAAATTCTAGTTGTATTGTGTATTTAAAAAGGGATGGATGTTTTTGTGTTTTGAAGCAGTTGAACGTCGAATAGACGATGCTATGCGGTTGTGCTGGTATCGAGTGCTAATGCCGGGTGCTATGACCCGATGTACTGCCGGAGTGTCTCTGAGTGCCGGAGTGTTTCCGGACGTGGACAAACCCCCGGAGCCACTGACACGTTAACTCAATCATTCCCGCTGTGACCTCGCTGCTTTAAATAGATTTATTTTTAAAGAAAATGTCTTCGAAATTAACTCTTTTGATGAAAAAATTAAAAAAATATAAAAGTGAAAGTTAATTAATTCATCAATTTTTATATTTAAAAAAATTTTAATTCAATGTTTGTGATAAATAAAATGGAGTTAATATTTAGCGAACACGATTTTTCTCGCAAACTCCATGTGTGAGCAACTTGGAAGAAAAATGTTGACCAAAGTTTACCTAAAAAATCAAATGATAGTAGTGAAACTTTCTGGGACAAACCGGATGTACAGGATATCAAGGACTAATTTTTAAATAAGATCATATTGGACATGTTTTGATAATTTTTGTGTTTAGTTATATATTTACTTATAGATATCTTATAGATTTCTATTTGATATTGTGTGTAGTGCAGAGCTTTTCAGGTTAAATTCAACTTATTTCTATTTTCTTTTCTTTGTTCATATTTTTGGAGCACATCAGCCTTTTTTAGGACTATTTTGCCTATGAGAATAGTTTATTTGTTTCTATTCTGTTCTTATTCTTATATTTTCATTTCATTTCGATACAAGTGACAGCGTATGAATATTACATTCTTTAAATGGATGCATGTAAACGTACCTAATATGACGTCACAAAAAAATGTGACGTTTCCAGTGACGCAACTACCGGCCAACTACCCTAAATTCGATAGCGTTCCAGGGACAAGCAGATCAAGAGGAAGACCTCGAATGAGATGGGTGGACAATGTGCACAAAGACCTGCAAAGAATCGATGCCCATAATTGGAGAAGATTAGCGCGTGATCGTGAAAGGTGGAAGAAGTTTGTGGAGGCGGCAAAAACCCTCCAAGGGGTGTTAAAGCCAATTGTTTGATTGATTTTACGGGGTAACAAATGATAATTCTTTTCTTGGTTTCATTGGCTATTTCATTGAATATCCTTGGATCATTTTGATGAGCGTATATTAATTTTAGGTTGCCTATACGTGCAACAGTGTAAAGTAAACATAATCAGAGATATTAAAATTTAGTTTCGGCAACATATTACTGATTAGAAAAAGTTATAAAAACTGTGGCTGAAATTATAGCATGTCGTATCATTTTTAATTGCTACCATATATTAAAGATAGCATTTTTAATCTCTCGAAATATGCACTTTCCAGTCATAAAATTTCTTGGAAACCGCACCTTTAGTTGAAATATATATAATTCTAGTGTTATTAACTACACAGGTTATTGGTTTGACGATAACTTATTTTAAACTTTTTAATGTAAATGCTTGCTTTCATGATTAATTTAAATGACATATGGGTGACAATGTTGGATACTTTATGCACAATCCTGTTTGGCAACTTTACAAATAACTTTAACTTATTTTATATTTTCACTTTTTAATGTATTATAAATTATACTGGTCAACACCTATTTTATTTACAAATACGAGCTGGATCGACCAATCCGAACGACGCTCCTATGTTTAGCCGGGGGCTTCGCCATGTGCGATTTTTTGGATGTCGTAGCCGTAAACCTAGCATTCATCTCCCGTTATGATCCTTTGCATGAATGTTTCATCGTTATTGGCTTGTTCAAGGAGTTGCCAACAATCGTTCACTCGATTTTCTTTCCGTTCTTCGGTCATAAAACGAGGAACAACTGTTGCTGCAACTCGATGCATGTTCAATTTTTCAGTCAAAATTTCATGGCATGACCCAGTTGAGATGCTAACTTCTGCTATTTCTCTGACAGTCAATCGGCTTTTGTACGCACCAGATCATTAATTTTCTGAGCGTGGAGTCATCAGTCGAAGTCGAAGGCCTTCCTGGTCGAGGATCATCTTTAATTGACTTACGACCACTTTTAAATCGTGAAAACCATTCGTAACATTGCGTACGACCGTCAAAAGCAACAGTTTTATTGATAATTATTTTTATTTGAATATTAAGAGCCTCCATTTATTTTTTTTAAACAAAATTTAAATAATTTGCGAAAATTTCGTCACAATAAAATTTAAATTAAAAAATCCCAGCTATTTTTTTCTGCATTTGCTTTGTATTCAAGTCTTCATTAAATTAGTAAGAAATATATAGATAAATGGCTTATTTTTTTTTTTTAATTCAGAAACTTGAACAAATTGTAATTTGATTTATAAGTATTTCACTACTATAAATGATTTTTGATACCTTAAAAACAAAAAACTAAATTAATTCAAATAATAGGGTGAATCACTACGTATAATAGTGGGTAGTAATGAATACTACACACTACACTTTACTCACATGAACTCGGTTCTCAGCTGTTATTATTATTATTTTTTTTATTATTATTTTTATAATTTCAAAAAAGGACCCAATATCTTACCTATAAATACAAAAAATTCATAACATTACTAGCCATAATTTAGCTACGAATTAAAAAAATAAATACTTAATTTTGTGAAAAACACAAAAACTGCAATATTTTCCAAAACGAAATCTGATAAAAAATTCCTCTGGTACGTTTCCGTTTTAGATTAATGTAGATTACTTAGATTTTTATTTTTTTTTTTAGATTTTTAGTTTAACCCCTTTGCTTTAAAGGGTGCGGGACAGTAATTTCTTTAGTATATTTTTGGAAAAAATCGTGTTAAAATTAAAAAATTCCAAAAACTACTTTTCGTTACTTAATCTACGTCCTAAGAGCTTTCTTCTGATACCAGACAATAAATTTTAAAAAAAAAATTTTTTTTTCAACGACACAAAAAAATCTTTGTTTGTCGAAAAACTAACCTGATGAAAAATTCATGTTGAACTATTCCGGTTCTCATCAATGTACATTATTGAGATTTTTTCAAAATTTTTTATTAACCCCTCTGGGAAATAAGGTGGGACACAAAACTTTTTGAAATATTTTAGGCGAAAAATCCATAACAAAAATGATGTTTCAAAAATAAATTGCTTGTTTATCCTCGCATTAAGGGGTTTCATTTGATACCCCACTCAAAAATTTTAAACAGTATTATTTTTTCATAAAATACATATTTGTTTTTATTTATCTCGTGATGCGTTTTTTAACTCTTAGTATTTTTCCTATATTTGGGTCAAAGAGTTGCATAATCACGTTAAATTTCAACTTTTTATGTTCAGTCGTTTGGCTACAATTGACGCAAATCGGTTGGAAAGAACTGCTGTGCATCATAATTTACATTAATTCCTTTCCTCCATAGGAAATATAGGTTTTCAATATCTTTTTAGAAGTAGTTCGACATAACCTAAACTTGTTTGACATTTTGCGAATTAGCAACAAGGGAAGTTTTTCACCTGTGACGTCATCTCATAGTTATAGTAAATAGACTCTATCATGGAATTAGACAGTAGCATATCATGTTGCATAATGTTGACAATATGATTTTTACCTTATAATTATTGACTCTTGGTTCAGATAATAAAATTCAACCAATTTAACTACCTCATTTGACCTGAATTTTGGATGTAAAATAATTATTAGAGTTATTTTAAAGAATTTATTGAATGCTTTAACCCCTGTGAAATTTATGGCCCAGCCTTTGTGTCCCTCATACTTTTTGCACCATGGCATACTTGAATCAAGTTTAATAACGGTTCCCTTATATATTGATTACGATAAAAAATAAAAACAAGTCATCTTATTAAGCTTCTCCATTCATTATCTCTTTCCATGGCATCAAGATATTGATATTCTTCAAACATGCTTCTTCAGCACTTGTTACAATAAAAAATAGCTTAAATCTCTTCCCGCCCATTCATCTATTATACTTTACTTGTGATTGTGGAAAAGATAAGCCGCATTACAATAGAAGGAGGGAGAATGAAAATGAGAAAAAAATAATAAAGCAGGGGTGGGTATGAGAATTTTATAAAAAATGACATAAAAACGGATTTTAAAGGGCGGCACAACAGAATAGCTCTTAAATGTTATACAAATCTAACAATGTAGCAAATATATATCAAAATACTGCCTCACCGGGAATCGAACCCGTCAACCCAAGAATTTCCTGTTCTCGTTCCAGGCCACTGGACTACGAAGGCATGTAAGTGAGCATAAGGTATTAATGCTGACATAAACTCTAAAAAAAGAAGTGTTAAAGAGACTTCATGGTACACTAAAAAATTGATGTGAAGTGTGAATTTTTACACATTGCAGGGTTTCGCAGGTATATAATAAGTGAAGGCGGCATGCTGAGTGTTAGGACAAATTTTGATTTGTAGTAACCACGGCAAAATGCCGACCGGCTTAGCGTAGTGGTAACACATGTGCTCTGCGTTGCGAAGGTCTCGGGTTCGAATCCCGTTCAGGCATGGAAATTTTCTCAAATAAAAATTGTCCTGGCTAATTGCCACAGCAGCAAAGGCCATTAAAAATAATAATAAAAAAAAAAACACGGCAAAATGAACGATCGTTTTAAAATAATTTATCTTCTGTTAATCTAAGAGCTTTAAAAACAAATTTTATGTTAAAGAAATCTGTGTAGTTAGAGCGCAACGTAGACACTAGACCACGATAGGCTTAAGACTTAACGTGTTATATGAGCATAACTTTAATGCATCGTCAACAAAAAAACACAAAAAATGCGTTATTTTCCGAAAACATAATCTGATCAAAAATTTCTGTTGTACTATTCCGGTTCACAGCATGTACATTACTTAGAATTTTTTCAGATTTTTAGTTTAAACCATCTGGGCTACAGGGACACAATTATTTTGCACAATTTTGGCAAACATCGCATTTAAATAATTTATTTTGCAAAAATAAAATTTTCATCGTTAATCCACGTACTAAGGGCTTTCATTTGATACCCTACTCAAATTTAAAAAAAAATATTTTTTTTTTCAATGAGCACATATTTGTTTATATTTTTAGGCGGATATGTTCTTTAGATGTTTTAGTATTTTTCCAATGTGCGGGTCAAAGAGTTGTATAAGCATGCCAAATTTCAATTCTCTAAGTTTAGCCGTTTGGCTAATTTTTGCCGGACAGACAGACAGACGACAAAATGACGGTATAAGGGTTTTTTGGTCATACCTACAAAACACTAAACCTTAGTCCTCGCTTCCTAATTTGCAAACTACAGTTCGATTCCTGTAAATTTTATTTTTTCTGTTTTTTTTTTGCATTTTTTTTTGTTTAAATTATTTTGTCAAAATTCTAGTTATATTTTGGCAAATGTTGCATTTAATTTTTAAAAGCGTAAATTTAATAACCAGTGGGAAGTCTTATGATTTAAGCAACCAATGGAAGCCATAGGCGCAATTTTCAAAATCCCAATGAATCTTGCTATATAAAAAAAATGCTGCACATATTTAGAAACTTAAATAATGGTATTAGGCATTCGAATTAAAATTCATAAAAAAATATTTTGACATAAAATTTGTTTTGGCATCCCAAATAGTCATCATTCACTTACTAAATACCTGCGAAACCCTGTAATGTGTGAAAATTCACACTTCACATCAATTTTTTATTATAATTATTATGTGAATAAATGAAAAACTGTATGGACATCCATATGTTTTAGCTTACCTATGGGCTAAAAATTTTACTGGGTCACGAAGAAAAAGTGTCAAAATTACGGGGTCACGGGAAAAAAGTTTGGGAAACGCTGATTTAAAGTTTGTAGCTACATGCTTGCTTATTATTTACTTCACCTCAAAAAATTTGAAAATTCTTTGTTTCTAAAACAATAATCTTTTTTTATATAATTCCTTCGTATCCATAGGTATATTAATATCTTTGGCTGTCTAATCAAAATTGTTATCTTAAGTTATTAGTGGTTATGATTAAGACCCTTCGCGGCTCTAAAGCACAAATGTTTTTGAGGCCCTGTAAATATGTGTATTATGGGACTCTAGGCACGTGCCTACTGTGCCAAGTTGACAATCCGACATTGACATGTATAGCGCTCTTATTATATAGATCTTTTGTTCTATTTTAGAGGGCATTGTCCCATTGTTTTAGTACTGCTGTGCACCCGTAGTGCATACCGGTGCGGGCGTAACAGGCACGCGGGCTTGTTGTAATTCCGAGCGCGACGCGGCTGTTCCCGGGCCTACTGCGCTCACACGCCGTCCGATATGCGTCACGGCGCCCTTACAGTTACGACGAACTCTTACTGCAATCACCCATAGACGTACAAATGATGTGGCTTTACAGAAATGGGCAATTA